>JAQFJA010000023.1:20029818-20040885 GCA_029874485.1 Naso brachycentron
TAAAATAATAGATTCTGTGGACTGAACAGCCAGTCAGACAACACCGTCTCTTAGCCTACCACTACTAATGATTTGCAGACTAAATCCACAGAAAAGTCAGCCTAACATGCTGAAAAACAGCATTTGCACATTCAAAGGGTACTTTACTTTTTTTCTCTTAAGATTTCCACAAGGTGTTATGAAAGGGTGCCGCCCAAGATGCCTCTTGATAGATCTTAAACCAATCAGAGCAACAATGCATGACATTCAACCAACCAGAGCAATGAAAAGTGTAACACAGCACTGAGCGGCACATGCAAGCTAGAAGGTGTTTGGTCCAAAATCAAGCAGGATTTTTTTTTTCTTTTTCTAGAATAAAAGATAAACAACACCCAAAAATGTTTTTTATTTTTAGTTTAGACGAGAAACAGGCAAAGGAGATAGAATCTTGATTCATATTTGATCAGTGCAACCTAGTGTGTAGGGCTGGGTATTGTTTATAAAAATTCAAATTCAATACCGGTTCCTGAACGACACCTTTTTCAATATCAATTTTATCTAATCTGTTTTAACAAAAGATTATATTACACATACTTATGGTCAGCCCTGTGTTTGGGTGTAATCTGATTTTTTTTCTTGCAAAACACAAGAGCACAGCCAATCAACAGCACCATAAGATCTTTGCACAACAAGCATGCAGCATGCGTAGTGGCTCACTTATGTTGATGAGATTAACTCCTTTGGTCGTTTTATGACTGACCTATAAACAACCAACCAGACCTGCAGACAGTCGATCAGAGCAAGACAAGTCATATGTGCCTTTTCAAATCTGAATTGGAAAGGCTCCCCTGTCATTCATCGCGTAAAACCCAACCCATACCAGATAAAACAGCTGTGATTGGATCTGGTTCTCAGGCTACAGAATGGCAGCTTATAAGTGCAGAATAATGCTCATGGTTCTGGATACACAGCAGAAACTACAGGTACCGGTTGGCTAGAGATATTTAATGACAGTCAAACAGCTTCAGACAGCTTTGTCCAGTTTCGTGTGGCTGTGAAACCACTGGTAGAACAAAATGGGACTACATTTAGACCCTTAGAGCAACATCACATTAAAAGAGTGGATTAGTGCCTTTAACCGTAGTGAGTCATCCAACACTCAAGGGAATTGAAATTTGGGCGGTGTCGTAAAACCCAGCACAGTTATATCAGGAAAACTGTTGTTTACTTTATTCACCTGCAGTTAGTTACAGGAGACTGAGCACTTCTAGTGGCACTTTGCAGCTCTCTGCAGACAGCAGGCTTTCACTTCATCGTCTCCTCTAATTGCAACCTAAACTGAATTGCTCAACTAGAGCACGAGTTCTGAGGTGAAGCGCACTGATAGATGTCTTCACGGAAAAACGTAGCTGAATAACACTTCCTTAGTACAATGCTGCTGATAAACCAGCAGGGTCAGGGAAAAGTCATAATTTTTTAACCCTGAAACAAAGACTACTGAATCATCTCATCTGGAAGAACAAACACAGCTGCATGGCGAGTGCAGACAAGCAATGCTGTGCATTGCCTAAGGGGATTGTGGTGAAATGTGACGGTAGATGATGTGGCAATAACAGGGTTTTGTGTGTTGTGCTTGACCACTACAAGACAGGACGGTATAGGACAATAGTAGCCATGTAACAGTAAAAAAAATTCTCTGTGATTATGGCCACTGGAAAGTAACCAACAAATATTTAAAAGTGGAAAATGAGTGTGGCTTTAACAGACTCATTTTATCATTTAAGAGGCAAACAGCTGTGCAAAATAACAGACTGATCAGCATATTTCATGTTACACAATGTCTCCACAAGATTACAAAACTGCCAAAACAAAACATCATTTTGGAAAATTTAGAATCTAGCACTCATCTCTGTGACATGGTACACCAAACAACCACTAAATTAATTTTATGCCCTGACTTTACCTTTGCTCTGGGGGGGATTCTGGGTGCGATCACGGAGAATGTTGATCTGGTGAACAGCTCCGAAGGGCTCAAAAAGCTCTTTTAGTTCTGTTTCTGACCAGGAGCGTGGGATCTGTCCCACAAACATCTTGATGGAGTCCGGGTCTGGCTGGTCCAAATGCTCCAGCGACCCGTTCATCTTGCTGCCGTTGCCGTTGCTAAGATAAACAAAACAATAATAATCTGTTATCACTATACAAAGGTCTAAACAAAACTCTTTTTTAAGTCACAATCAGTGGTGATGTTTACATGAAGTACATTGGGGAAGGACCAAATGAACCAATGAGGCAACAAGGTTAGATGACTCAACATCTTGATATCAAAAACAATGTTACAGTCATTTGAGTCTGACAATTTTTGCACATGATTTCATCTAAACTGGAGGTCACTAGACGGTCAATAGAATTTTTATTAACGTAGATATGATGATTTCCTTGATGTAAAACAGCAAAACACTAAACGCACGTTACAGAATTTCATTAAAATAAGTGATCAGTAAAAAAAAGAAAAAAAACAACAAGTCTACTTCTGATTAAGTTAGGTTTATTTGTCTTTCATAGTGAAAACATCAACATTTTATGGAAAAACACACAAATGTTAAGTTTTTGTCACAGTAGTCTTATTTTTATTTACTTAATTATTATATATTCTTATTTATGCTTCTTCATCTACCTGCGGAAAAGGAATGGTTTTGATATACTTATAGTTAATTGTATGGATATATATGTGAGAAATTAAAGTGACTCAGTCTTGGTTACTGGAGGTGTTGGTACAACCATCTTGACACATGTTGTTAATCAAGGTCCATCCATTTTAAACTATAATCTAAAGTCTAATACTCTTGTTAGCATGTCCCCTAAATTATCTGACTGTGTGAAACCTTGAACCAAAAAATACTGACATCAGGCTAAACTGTGAAAGGCTAGACCTTGTGTCTGTAAGATTAGTCCTGAAAAACATTTTAGATTTTAGTTTTTATACAAGTTAAATTTTCTGACAAGAAGCCGAGTGGTTTATAGAGCATTAAATCCTTTGTAGAGTGACTGTTTACACTGAGGTAACTGCTGAAACAATATGTTGTTTACAATTATGAACTCTGAATTGCATGGCCAACATTATTGAGCAACATTGCAGGCCCCTGGGGTCGTAGTGCAATAATGGGGATGAGTGACGTACTAAATCATGGTATTTTCCTTTCAGGCAAGCCGTAGGGACAGAGAATCAATACTCACCAGTGTACCTACGACCACAGTACCTCTATCTCACTCTCACACAAAATCAAGCACACAAACATCTCCTGACAGGGGTAGCGGTGCTAGAAACCAAGAATGATACTGAAGCTATAGCAATCCATGTATGTCAAGGCACAGGAATCATGTTAAGCACGCGGCGCCACAATTAATGCACAGTGTAGTGCCACAGGAAGGGCCCAGGATCACATGTACAACATAAAAACTGTAGACTGTGTAACAAAAGATATTAGACTGGGACACACACACAGTATAGACAAAACTGGAAAAGAGAGACTCACAAATAGACACACTAATGTAAAAACAATTTCACACACAGACCTTTGGACACGAGACATCCATCTTTTACAAATTGAGCCCAGCCGTTCTGCAGAAACACCGAACTCCTTGAGGGACTTAAATGACATGCTAACAAATCACACTTCAGTTCTTTTTCCTCTGAAATCCAACTCCACACCCCAGTATAAATGATTTTTTTTCCCCCTTGGCTCTCGATATATTCGAATGTTGACATATAATCAGGCAGAAAAAAGCTCCAGTGAAAAGCCTTTCTCCACCAAAAAAAAAACGGGGTAAGACCCCCTCCCACCAGCTCCGACTGCAAGACAAAAACAGCACTGCAGATCTCTAAACATCCAAGAATTGCTGGTTAGCAGACAGAGATTTTGCCGTACATCTCCTCTTCAGGCGCTTTGGCGATGGTACAGAGAGTAACCTACAGCTTCTTCACCACAGCAGGGAACAATCACATATTGTTCCCCCCATGCTGGAGAACACTATTCACCGTTCCTCTACAGCACAATGGGACAAGTCAGAGAGATGCTTTGGAACACGTCGAAGGCTATGTCGGCTAAGGCCACAGTGCTGTGGGTGACACCATTTATCCAGTTTTGCCAGTGGCACTCCAACGCCATTTTGCTGAGGGCCGTTTGATGAAATCTCGCCATAGAAAGAAACCTCACTTGCAGAACTGGATTGGTGTCGCTGCATTCCAAAACATAAAGGTTAAAATAAGCTCCTTTTGAACACAGTCTGTTTCACAAGGACTGAACTCTCAATACCGCCGGTATCTGTGCATTGTCTCTTCAGTGTTAAACGTTATGTTAAAACAGAAATGTAGCTGCAATAATTCATTCTTTGGCCCGACACACAAAAGTGATGTAACTGATTAAAAATGTCTGTATGTCATGCATCTATATATTACTAAAGACATGTAACAAAAATCTTTGATTCAAACTATTTCACCCAAATTTTGTTACATCAGCTTGGAGCTATACCGTGCCCTGGACAACTGCACAGTCACAATAAAAGCTGCAGTGACTGAAGCTGAAACTGGAAGAAAGCGAAAAGAGCAAGAAAGTGAAAGGAGCAAGATCAGGCAGGAAGGTGAAAAATAAAACATAAGTTTTGGGGCCATTTCAAGTTAAAAGCATCCATGCTGCTGCACTAGCCTCCAAGAAATAGGTCAACATTTTGACAAATACACTCATCTTTCTTATAGAGACTGTGATGAGATAGACACTTTCATACCCATAACAGAAGCAGCCAGTTTAGTTTAGGTTTGCCCAAAACCTAAAAATGCTCAGGAAGTTTTTGCATCCGTTTAAGAAGTAATCTGGTTTCGTATCTAACTCGTGTTAAAAAAGCAAATAAGTATATTTCCCACATGTAAAAAAAAAACCTGACCATTTATTTAAAGTATTTAACTATGTCTAGCCCTGTTAGCTTAGCCTCCACACAGGTGACAGCTGCCAACGAGGATCAGTATCTGCCAGTCTGTCAGTCAGTTTTAAGTGGCACCTGTTGATCTAAAGTAGTATCTATCACTGAAACCAGAGTGTCAAGCCATTTAAGCGACACAGCGTTATGTCAATACAGCAGCGGCATTATGCCAACGCTGTCACACTTTTAACAGGGGTGATTTGTTCAGTAGCAATTGGTTTCAAATTAAACTGTTCGTCATATAGACTGAATAACAGTTATGTTTCAACATTTAGAAAATTATATAGCCTAACTGTTCTAGCAGGGGCCACTACCTAACCATCGCATCTGGATAACCAACTTTTTCCCCTTGCATATACATCACAGTATATGCACATTATTGATAAGGGTACTGACTCCAAAACACGATAATTGATTCAGTCGATATTTTCCAACTCTCTTTCGCAGAGTCCCCAGGCGGTAGTGATGGAGTCTTTCCCTGAGCCTTCACAAACAGCCATGCGATGTGGCAGCTCATCATGCTCCAAGACGCCCTGCAGCAGCTGAAGAGTCGCTCTGAGCCAGAGCCACGACAGTTGCATGCTTACTGCTGCACCACCCATAAAAAAAAAGGTGATTTATCTGGACCATGTGTCTGTCCTGTTGGTGAGCTCTGACCGCACAAGTATGCCAGCGACACCTTTGCTGTGCCCGTAATAGAAAGCCAGCCAATTTGCCTTGTAATGCGCATGATTTTGAAAGCTCAGCGTTGTGCATTTGGACATTACTCATCTTTAAACCATCAGGGGTCACAGCAGCAACACATGTCACATGTTTTTTTGTTTTTTTTAAAACCACTGATGATAAAAATCTGTATCAGTGCTCAATACTTGTGCTCACTTGGAATATTTTTTAAAAAAGCTCTGCTATAAATGTGTATTTTTTTCAGTAGTTGCTATTATTTGTGTTACTTGGCACTTGTAATAGCAATTAAACTTCCACAGTGTTGCTTTAGACATCATACTGATCCAGTCAGTCTTGTAAGGGCAGTGTTACACATAGTCTCTCCCTGTTTTGAGTAACAGACTAAACTCTTTTGCCTTGGGGCTGTTTTGGCAACCGGTAGCACACTACTGTCATGCTTTATTGTGGATTTTTTCCAAAAAAGTCAAAGTTCACATGGACACTCATAATGCCTCTGAGAAAAGAGGAAAATCAGTCCACCGAAACAGCTGTTTGCAAGTAATACCCTCAAAAAAAAAAAAATTTGCTGTTGCTTTTTCTTTCAGGAAACCAATGGCTTCATAAGCTGATTCAATGAGACACAGAACGCCTCTAATGCCCCAGTAATATCTCTGACAGCTGTCAAGTAGAACATAAAGGCTCTCTCCTCTAGCTTCATCTATTTTCTCTCCATTTCTACAAAAAGAGGCAGAATCTTCTTTGACAGGTTGAATTAGGTTTCACGTGCCTGGTATAAAAATATCCTCCTGACAAGCTTGAAGTTGCAACTAAGAACTGGTGACAAAAAGCTGCAGTAGGATTTATAGAGGGCTTGCTGTTAAAGAATGCTTGCTCGAGTCCTAGGTTTGAAAAAACGAAACAAAAAAGCAAAACAAGTGGACTTCTCTGAAGACCAGAGAGCAGAAACAGGGAGACTAGTTGTTATTTCATTTCCATTCCAAGTGGTCAACCCTAATCAGTATATTGTGGTTCTGACAAGATGTTAAAACATTTTCCTCCTAGCATTAACTCCAATTCAGCTCAAAGCAGTGGCACGCAGTTGTGGCGTTTCTCCTGATGAAGACAGACATGTTCAATCAGCCTCTGAATGGGCCGTATGTTAACGGAGGGCCAGCATCTGATGACAAGGCCTGCCCCATTAGCTCCATAATCACACCTAGCATCCCTGGCGGTTATATATGACATTGCTAAAATGAAGTTCATGTGTATCTACAGTCAACATCCAACTTAAAAAAAAAACAAAAAACCTCTGCTCATGCCTCTGTCAGCGTCAGACGAAGCATGACTTAAATCTTCACGTGGAGTTCACCAAACGGGCAGCAGCCTTACCAATGCATCTCAAATAAAGAGACAGACAGCAGCCCACTGAAAGTAGCAATTACACTTGATTACTTTGATAGAGTGTGCCTTGCCCTGACTTAGTCATCCATTAGCCCAACCGGTGATAGGCAACAAAACATCTTTAATTATTATGGAACTCCTCTTACAAAACATGCTGTTTTCTGTTTTCACTTTACCTCCGACTGTGTCAAAAATCAGTCCCTTACTCCCCCATTCACAGCATCCTATACTACAGACACTAAGTTTGCATTAGGGTCAGCAGTAAAATATTAATTATGAACATTTTTAAACATGACTGTGTCACAATGGTATTTCACACAATGCATTATGGGATTGTAAGCAAAAAGTACTGTACTGTGTGGACACTGCTTTGCCGGAATAAGGGCAAATACAGTATCTGGACATTTTTATTATGTACTACACAATAATATAGTGGCGATTTGTGATTTCTGACAGCTCACAGCTGCACACAGAGGCTTACTGCTCCAAATTCAAAGCCATTACAGCTACTCGACTTGTACATTTACAAAGTGCTGTCTCAAACAAACAGCCGATCCTCTTCATGTAAACTGCAAACACCGATTTCTAGGTCACACGCATGCTGACACAAACAGAGCATTAGCTTGACAACATGCTACTTATTGATATTCAGTTTTAGAATTGTAAGTTCACACACTGCAGCTTATGTTTTTGCTTTTAAATACATCTGAGCTTTTGTAATAACAGGCACATAGTCCTGATAATTTCATGGACACAGCGGGTTCATCTGATCTTATGTAACGCTGTCCTACAATATCTTCTGTTTGCAATGCTTACAGATGAATTTGCTCAAGCTTCGCTCACACCACCCCACATACGAGACATGGTTATGAGCATTTCAAGGCTGTGCATGTAGCTCCAGGACAGTCAGTCTTGTAATTATTGCCTTGCCGAGCTAGCAGCAGGAGTAGAGAAACAGGTGACAGGCAAGATCAAGTCCCTCCTTCCCTTTGCCTACAACATCTGGCCGCATGGCACACTCTCACCACCTGCATCACCCTCACAGTGAGGGGAGAGAACAGCTGGCCCGGGCAACCCGCAGATCCTGAGCCAAGATCCTCCACTTCGCACAGATCAACAGCTCCCTGGCCACAACAAAAGGGATCACTGTGACGCTTAGCTTACTGACATAGCACAAGGCTGTGTTAGCTGCCAAAGGATCACACTTAAGCCCTGATAGGCTTTCTCTCCGTCAACAATTAGAGGGATAAATCAATCAAATACAGCTGGGGCAAGCTCTAATCATCACCTCGGTGTCTCCAAGTGCTACAGATGTGATTTTAAAAGAATCCATCAAAAATGTTAAATATCAAACCATTCAATGGCTTATTTTACAAGTTTTCTTCCATTTGGGGTTAGAATCAAAGGCTGCAAAAATGTTATAAAAGTGTGAAAAATGTGATTTACAATTTCCTAAGGTCCAAGTCTTCATGATAAAGATACTTGTTTTCTGCCACTAAAATTTATTAACAGACAGACATACATTTTAGTGTCACATTTGGCAAAGAAAAGCATCAAATCCTGACAAATGATCAACTGGGACTAGGGAATGTTTAACATTATTAATCAAGATTTGTAACTGTTCAATTATTAATTTAAACGTCAGTTCTTTCCATGTAATCGACTGTTTCATAGTCAGCAGAACATAATCAGAGGTCAGGGATCAAAAACTGACTTTGCAGGCAGTTTCACCAACCACACTGACAGTTTCATGACAAAACTACATAAACGGGTTGAAGAAACTATCAAAACTATCTTCGACACTTTCCCAAGTGCAAGTTAATGAAAGCAAAACGAAAAAAAAAAAAAAAAACGACAGCGCCCCTGAAAGTACAAACATTTAAATTTTAAACAGTCTTGTGAAAGCAGACTGTGGTTTTGGAAATGTTTTTGTCAAACGGGATTAGCTGTTATGTCGGGAGGTCCGCGCTGTAACATGGACCTCTGTGCTCGGAGAATGTCTTTTCCTCCCTTGTTTACATGCCCTGTCACAAGATGTCCATTAATGGTTCAATAATGTAGCAAACCACGTGTTTTCTACCGTTAAGTAAGCACTCCGCATACAACATGGACGGGGACACAGATGCCAGTGAACTGAAGCTAACGATGTTAGCTAGCTCGTGTGCTAGCACTGAGACAGGGAGGCGCAAGTCGAGCTGAGAGCCCGTGGGCTGCCTACAAACAAGGTTCACTTGTACTGTTGAGATTTAACGCTAGCGATTAAAACTGAAAAACAATCCGATGTCAGGTCGGCAACAAAGTATGGAATTTTTAAAAAAACTTTGCGCAACTCAGTGCGCTACACTCTACTCATCGCACTTCCCTTCAGCGGTTGATAATTGACTGTTTTAACACCTACCGTTTCGATCGAGCACACGCCAACGAAAACCTGTGCAGTTGCACCTTACTGATAAAACACAACTGCAGCGGTGTGTCTGTACAAGTAGAGTCACAGAAACACGCACTATAAGGCGCTTTTAAAAACTAATCGATGTTTTTCTAGACTGATACCGAAACGTGTGATCTCCGGAAGCACATGTCACTTGACTATTGTAGCGCGCCCAGTATCCGATACCGTCGCTAGCAATTTGCGTTTCCTACCAGTCACTTCGAGTAATATGCGTTAGCCCGGAGGGTGTGTGTCAGTCTTGTTAAGGAGTGGCGTTACATTTCCCTAACCGGCTTCCCTTGTGGTTATGTCCCTTATTATCTAAGTTCGACAAACTACTTAAACTCCAGGTGCGCGTACCGACACAGTTCGTATGATTAGCAACATTAGCATCCCAGCTGCCAGTTAAGCTAACGTTAGCTAACTCCCAACTCGCCCTGAACTGTGTTGTTTGCTTCCTCTCCGCTGTCAGAAATGTTTGTGTAGCTGACGAAGAGGGATGGGAACGCCGCGTTCATCGATAGTTGGATTACTTACATTGTGTCGCCCGAAGTCATTAACCGACTTTCGGCCAGAGGGAGGAAATCCAGGTTGTACGTCGAAGTCATGTTCAACACAACGTCTATCTAACAATGAGAAGCGACGTCCGCTCACTCGCAAGAGGCTCAACTCCGGCGAGACGGTGACAAGACGAAGCAGAACAGGTGCAGGGAGGGGGCGTCTTCTTCAAAACTGCATGAGAGAAGGAGAGAGAGGGCACCGATATCCGCCTTACTCCTTCCTCCTAATTTCTCTCTCGTCCCCGACTGAAATAAATTCATGCAAGCCGCTGTCACACTGCACACCGAGCTGCAGCAAACCAGAGGCGTGGCCTCCTCAACAAAAGTCTGAAACCATGCTGCTGCTGCTGCTGCTGCTCAGCAAGCCTCATGACTGCAATGTCCCTTTAGGGGCTGGCACGTGGTGTTTAACAGAGAATTTACCTATTTGTATTTTATGATGTATCATCTGATTTGGTGTGACATTGTATTCCTATAATGTTAGTCATGTATTCTGCAGCCTATTAAAAATGGATCATTAGAAGAGCATCCAGCCACATTATAGAGGAAGGTAATTCTGTGGATAAGTCAGGGATCTAATGATCCTGATTATAGAGCCATTCAAAATGTATAAATATAGTATGCAGGTCATTGCCCACATAATTTATAATGCCAGTCCTACTTCCATCATTTCTCAGGAGTCTAAATTAGGAACCTGACTGTTTTTATTTGATTAGACAAGACTATTTTCAGCTTGTTTATTGCTTTACAGTGCTGGATAGGTCCATAAATCTCTCCTGATCAAAAGTGAGATGGTTAAATAGCAGATTTTCTTGCTGCCTTGCTTTTCCCCAGGGTCATAGGTCATGTTCCCTTTTGTGCTTGGCTGTTGTTTCCCTGGGGGAGGGGGAGCCTATCTTCTTTGTTGTGTTGTACTTGTAGGGTGAGGCCTCTATATTTGGGGGGGGGGGGGTAAAGGTAGGGGGGCTGTTGGGCCGTTGTCAATTACTGTTTGCCAGTGCAGTTGTAGAGGCAGAGAGGGTGGGGGGGTGGGGGGGGGGGGGTAGCCGAAATATCCAACCC
>JAQFJA010000023.1:20060336-20071351 GCA_029874485.1 Naso brachycentron
ACAAAACAGCCTTTGGACCACAAAAAGGTAATCATTCCATAAACACAACTAATGATTGTGAACTGCAAATATAAAGACAGGACTGTAAGGAAAATAATACGATGTAAAAATCACTTTGAACAGGTTTACATTACAATTTACAATTGAAATATAATACAACACAAAATTCACAGTATTTACATCACCTGTCTGCATATTGTCATTACTGTCAGTCTGTCCATTAACTAAATGATAACTTAAATGAAGAACATCAACATGTCAAGTCATAAATCAGTATTATTGCTGGATACAACAAAGCTGGAGTGACATTAAGAAAAATGGGACTGCATGAAGTATGTTTGAAATAATAGGCTTGTAATTACACCTTTTTCCTCACGTCCAGTACTTGAACGAACTGAACTTTAGCTTGTCCATTTTATTTTTTTTCAGTTCAGACTCTAAATGTTTCACTTGGAGAACACGTCAGGAGAGACTTTACAGTCATCGTCAAAATTCCATTTGATCCAAAGGCGCTGTCTGTTCTTGTATCTGTAAGAATAAGACAAACATGTCATTCCTTTCGCATTGTACAATTACTAAAACCTGTACAGGTTAACTCTTGCCTGAGAACCAAATGAATCCGCATGTTCATGCTTTTTTTTTTTTTTTTTTGCTCTGGCAGATGAGGTTGATCGTACATTTGACAACAGGATGTTCCTTACATCATACATCAGACATTTGTTTGCATAACAGGTCAACAGCAAAACATAAAAAAATGTTTTAGGACACTTTTAAACGTAAAATTACAGTTAAGGATGCGGAATAGCCCACATTTTCCTAATATATGACGTAGTCCTTTTAATTTGACAGCATTGCCTGTTTTAGTGTGTTTGCATTGCGTCATAGAGATGGCTCAGCTCTCATACAATGCAATGCAAAAACAAACAAAAAAAAGATGATCAATTTGTTTGTTCATCATTAAGCCCATATACGAAGAAGGCATAACTTTATTGAACATTTTAATGCTCACAGCGCAATCATCAATGTGCCGCCACTGGTGTTTTGTGATGTAGCCAATCTAATGAGGATGTCCCCTGACTGTCCAACCATTAGGGTGTTTTGTCATCTTTTTTTTTTTTTTTTAAATTTGAATATCTGTCAAACACTGAAGACTCTACTGTCTACTCAGTAGGACACATTCTCCAACCTGAATGTACACACCCACACATTCAAATACAGTATGTGGGAGCGGACTGTTACAGATGTAGGGGCATGTTTCTCTATCACCATGTGCACAGTTTTATTGTATAATTCAAAAATAAATACAATGTAGTCAGCTGTCCTCTCCTACTTTCTGCTACAAACACATACACACACACAAGCTGCAACCAAAATCAGCAAGACTGCCACAGCTGGTATTAAGACCACAATGTCATGAGAATCACTGAATGTAAAGGCACAATTGCTGCATTTGTACAGAAGTGTCTCACCGGTTATAAAAACAGGGTAGCGAGCTGATATATTCTGGACCTGCAAGCGGACCAAACATGTGAGATAGTCGGGCTGATCTCTTGACGTGTGGTCACACTCGTGGTAAGGCAAGACTTCCAATATTCCAGTATCTTGGCACCAGTTTAGGAAGTGCTTCTTCTCTTTTGCCTCTGCACTCAACCTGTATATGAGAGGATAAACATAACGTTGGAAAAGGCAAGGTTTCCACAGAAAGGCTGTTATAAAATGATCATCAGTATGAAATAATGGATAACATTCCATCTAATATTCATAGGAGAGATCTGAATCTAAATATAGGACATATGGGAAAATGTGGCTGATGAAGTCAGTAAGGATGCAGCGGGCTAATGGATGACAAGTGTTAGAGGTACAAAATAAAGCAGCTGCTTGTTTTCATTTGACATGGGATCATCCTTTTCTTTTTCCTTTTGAAAAAGAGTAATCAGAAGTGTTGGATAGTGGGTGTATTTGCCAGGATCGTCCTACCTGCAATGGCTTTTGAAGCTTCAAGGACTGTTGTTTGTATTTAAAGTGACATCTAAAACACTTTGTGTGGTATAATCCAAGTCTTCTTCTTTGTATAATGGGCTCAATACTTCCAAAACACTGATATTTCAGTTAAAAAGCTACTAAATCCAACATATCCAGTACAAGACTCCCTCTCATGTGCCCGGCCAAGTGAACTGGAGCAGCAGTTTGTAAGATACATTGCAATGAGGTACTACACTGTATCCATTTGTGGTTATGTTGTGTTAGTTCTGTACCTGTTCTTTATTGATTTTCATTGTTGTGTTGCATAATGTGTGTAAGCTGTGAGAAAGTTATGCATGAAAAAACACATGCATTACAGAAAATCTAAGACTTAATGCAAATAATTTGGTATATATGAAGGTAAGTGAGAATCAAGGTTATTTTTTTCAAAGTTGTCACCTACCTCGCATTTTCTTTCAGCCGACGGCTGTCTCTGTAGTGTAACATCCATTTCCACTTCCCTGTTTTGCTCAGCTCCAGCAAGATTTCTGACAATCTTTTCATGTTGCCTTTAAATCCATACAAAGTTGACATCATGAGTTACACTGGGAAAAATTATAAACATTTAACATGACAAGATCCTATGTAAAAAAAAAAAAAAAAAAGCGGGCTTTTAGATAAAAGTGAACATACACAGGCTGAGGGATTCCAGTGCTGCTTTGTCAAACATGATAAAACCACCCCTGATGAAGAGCTCCTGATGGGTGAGATTTACAACATCATCTCGTTCATCAATTCCAGCAAACTGAACATCTGGTGACTTCTTCAGTTCGAGCAAATGTGGGACCTGTTACAACAGAGAGCAGTCATTCAATCATTTATGTCTATTGCAAAACCTGTCATGACCTGTCATCTTTTTAATCAGCTGATAAATTACCTCACAAATATGCTCTGCTATGTCTTCATTCCTGAGGATGATGAGTAGAGATGAAGAACTTTTCCCTCCAACAAAGAACTCGGATGGCTGTACAGCAGTATGGCCCTCTGCCCGTAGCTGTGCCTTTTATGAATTCAAGCAGTGATTATCCACATTGTGAAACCAAATTTCCATTATCAAGTCTTACACTGCTTTCACATTGAATAATAACATAAAATGTGGGAATACAGTCTGTGGTCTGAAAGACAGCTTCTAATACAAAATAGATAATAGAAATACTGAATGTGAAGTGTGTTAAAAATTCGTCTTACCTCTGTTTCCCTAAAGAAGCAGTCATCAGATGTCACCACTATGTAGAACCTGTACTTTGTTTTGCTGCACTTCTTCACAACTGAATTCAAATTGCTGCGAAAACTGTCATCCATGTCTCTCTTCATTTGATCACAGAAGTCAAAGTGGTTACTTTGTTCAGTCTTTACGTGACCTTTATCCGTTCCGAATCGCTTTGGTCTAGATGGGACCTTTTTGACAGCACAGACATCGTTCATCATCGCAGTGTACAGCCTGGCACATTCTGCAGTCACACCACGAACTCCAGCGTGTTCCGCTGGGGCTTTCGTTCCTTGAGATAATTTTTTAGGATGTGTTGAGGAGGTGTTTTCTTTCTCTTTGGTGTCTGCCTGGTCTTTTCTGTCAGACATGTCTACTCTGATTTTCAGTCCATCAAGTGAGGGAGCATTGACGTGATCCACTGAGTCCTCCTGCTCTTCTAGACTTGAAAAGTGCACAGTCAAAGGACTGGAGCAAGACAAATTCAAATTGTCATGTGAGTTCAAATGGTGGATGGGTCCCATTTTACTCCTTTTTAAAAGCTGTTTCATTTGTTCTGAGAAAATAAGGCACTCCTGTTCCATTGAGGCCAGAGTAAGGTCATCTTGTAGGCACCTCTGAGAAACCTGCTCCAGAAAAGAGGCAGATCTCTTTCGGCTCGTGTTAAGGACCGTACACGTGAGTGAACTTCGAGGTTCTAGGAAGAGACTGTCATCTGGTACGACATCATCTTCGTAATAAGCAACGGAAGTTGATGCATCTGAGCAGTCTTTCTGGTTCATCTCAATGCTCGCTTTATTTGTTTCCACAACTTTCTCAACTTGACTGTTTATTATGAAACTTCGGCTTCCATCAAGAAGTTTGGAGGAGGTTTTTGCAGATTGAAAAGACTTCAAAGGAAGCCATGGCAAAGGAGTTTGGTTGAATTCTAAAACGTCACTTCTTTTGCACTGATATAAAGTATCCAGAGGTGCAAATTTAGCTAGATCGGAGTGAGACTCACTAACATTTGATAATCGACTGCTCTTGGAAGAAAGCTTACTGGCCTGATGCTCATAATCATTCAGTCCTGTAGAATTTCCCTTGAAACTTTCTGTTCTTTTCTCTAAGAACACAGAAGCTGGAGTTGTGTACGTGAAGACAGGGTTTTTTCTCTGTTGATTTTTGGAAAAATCTGACGTTACAGAGTTTTCCATTTCTCTGCCTTTAGAGATGCAATCTGCTTGAATTTCCTCACTTTTAGATGGTTTCACAGCCATGACAGGACGCGGAATGTATAGGTGTGGTTCATGACTTAAACTGGTTTGTGATGTTGTTTTATCTCTGTCTTGGTCAATATTTGGCTTATCAGCTTGCAAATGCTCAGAGGAGGCAAAGGATCTGTGAGAATGACAATCTTGCCCCAAGGAGATCTCCTGTAATTTATGTGGCTGATCAAGAGAATGTTTAATATCAACAGTTTTAATCTGGCTGGGTTTGTCAGTGTGGTTTGAAGTGGAGAGGAACTTGTCTATACTTTGTAGAACTCTTAGAGTTCTTAGTTCAAGATCAGGGTGAAGACCATGATGAGAGCTGGAATCACTGCTCTTTGTAGGCCTGTGTTTGGGCACAAAAACCATCTCATCCTTTATAGATATTAAGCTTTTGTTTTTGAAGGCTTCACTGCCACTGAAAACAGAACTACTACTGCTGCTGCTGCTACTACTGCTACTAGGGTCAGAAAAAGCCTCACACTGATATGGTTCCTCATCTATGGTTGGGGTAGGGCACCGGTCATCAAACTCACTTCCTGAAACCTGTGGTTGGTTGGTTTTACTTACATCAAGAGGAGATAGTGATATTTTGTTAGTAGTAAGTTTTGCTTTTTCATTGTACATTTGAGATTTGCTGTATACCTCTGTGGGTAGGACAGTTTCAGGGTAGGTAGTTCCACTGATAAATGATGTTTCTTTCGGGTCATGAACTTCTTCAACCTCGCCTTCTGAATGTGAGGCATCTTCCTCAGAGATGTCTACTCCAATAAATGGAATAACAACCCGCCTACGATTCTTTTTCCTCCCCTCTTTTGTTTTGTCACTTTTGAGACCTGTGTCTTTAGGCGGTGCAACCTCAGCGTCACACTTTGGTACAGCCACACACTGAGGTGAATGAGACTGATGATGTAACAATTCTTTTTGAGCTGAGTTATCAACATACTGCTCTTCCTCAACTGATTTAGTATCCCAATCTTCATGATGATCACTTTCTACACTAAAGTTTGCCAATCCCTTGTTTTGGCTGACTTTTTCAACACTGTCACTTGTCTGGGGAGTAGATCCATCTGAAGAAGAGCCATCTACCAAGCAGGTGCTCTCATCAGACATTGGTGATGCTGCCTTTTCATTATGTGCCTCATTTGCCAAGCAGATACACTTTTCTGCATTTCCACCAAGCTCAGGCTCAGTATGAGTAGGCTCCATTTCTGATGGAGCAAGAGGAGCTATTTCTGAACTGGTTCTCTCATCTGTCGAAGCACTACTGTTTTCACACAACTGCAAATCATGCAAGTCATGTCCTTTGTTGTCTGTCGGAGGTGGTTGCTCATCCAGTAGTGCTTGGCGACTACACTCTGTGATGCAATCCTTCTTTAACGAGTCTGGGCTGTCACATGTTGGTAATGGTGGATAATTCAAAGCAGCCAAACAAATATCATTTTCTGAATTTTCCTCAGCTGCAGGTTCATTATGAACAGGCTCCGTTTCTGATGAAGCCTGAGGAACTACTTCTGGAATGGTATGCTCATCTGTCAATGTGCTGTCAAGTTTTCTCAACAGCAAATCATGACAGGAATCTTCTCCGTAGTCAGCTCGAGGTGGTTGCTCATCCATGGGCGCTTCGCCATTATAATCCTCCTGTACTGAGTCTTGGCCATCACACATCATAGGTAATGGTTGTTCACTCAAATTACTGTCAGCTTCCATACCTGAAGTGCGACAGTCATTCCCATCAAGTACACCTTTTCCAAAGGGATCATCTTTGACAGCTTTATTATCATGTGCTGAACAACAATCCACATCTTCATTAACATTTTCTGCCTTGCCTGGTGAGACTGCTTTTGGTTCCTCCCTAGGTAACTGCTTCTCTTCTTCCAAAAGATTTCCATTGCAGATTATGCCTGATTCTTTTTTTGTTGAATCATCACTTGGACAACTCACTTTTGGAGAAAGTTCTTGATCGCGTTCTTGGTACGTTTTTTCTTCCACTTCCAAGTTTTGCTCATCTTTGGATTCAATTTTACCATGCTCTTTTAAATACATCACATCACCCTCTTTTTCACTGGAGTCTACCTCTTTGTCCGTAGCAGGTTTGGATGAATCCCTGTCCTGGTTTTGCAACAAAGTCATCTTTGTAGCGTCTGAATTTTCAGTGCCATCTTTCATGTCTATCTTCTTATTGGAGCATCCATGTAGCATGTCACCAGTTTCTAAAGAAGTCTGATGATTTTCTAACTGAACAGAGTCACGCTCTGTTTCTCCCTGCGCAGAAATTAATGTTCCACCACCTCTAGAGGGTGCTTCAGTGTGCTCCAGGTATCCAGCTTTTTGCAAAGGGGTAACAGTCCTGTCAACTTCATAGTTGCTTTTCACCTTATTTACTTCATTGGTAATTTCTGTGGAGTGTACACTATTTCTGCAACCCTGGAAAAAGAGAGAAAACATAAGAAATTATTATAGAAACATCTGTCATTCTGTGGAAGTGACTGTTCTTTCTTGTAATTTTGTTTTTCAATACTTAGTAACTTATGGTCCCTTTTGCTATTGATGTACCAGCAAACAAATGCTGAGGTATTTAACAATCAAAAAATAGTATGCTAATAAGGGTAATGATTATTACCCTTAAAATAGTACCAATATCAATAGAGTCTACATTCGGCACATTTTTTTTCCCCTTCATTTCATACCCATCACATGGATGGAAGCATTTAGTTGCGTACAATGCCACTACCATTTGAATACTTTCTTTTAGTGAAATGAATTGCCAACTTCATCATATAAACAGCACTCCACTTCACCACACCACAGACTGCATGTGTTGTAGCTGCTGTGATA
Organism: Naso brachycentron; assembly: GCA_029874485.1. Taxonomy (NCBI): domain Eukaryota; kingdom Metazoa; phylum Chordata; class Actinopteri; order Acanthuriformes; family Acanthuridae; genus Naso; species Naso brachycentron. The sequence continues at coordinate 20,067,654 of JAQFJA010000023.1, forward strand.
ATTGTCTGAAGTTGCTGAGGTCAAGGATTGCCTGGATACTGGCCTGGCCCCATATGGCTTTGACAGTTTGATAACAAACAGAGAAGGTGTGGTCGCTTATGTTCTGTGCTCAATTCCCACAAGGAAAGGGAAAAAAAAGAGTCTAGGACATAAACAGGCGGACATGAAAGGGTGCTTAAGGTAACAATTGCCACTTGTGATGCAACATTTGTGAATGAACCGATTCTTTATAGTTATACTTAAAATTTCACCGCCTAGGGCCAAGATCAAGAGAGCCAAAAACTAACTCATACTGAAATCAAAGATCTGATTTACATTTTAAATCAAGAGGAATTAACTAAAAACAATTTGAGCAACATTTTTTCCCCTCTCACAACACCCACTTCCTGTTCTTTTGCTTACTGCTGGTGGGCAACTGGCAATCCTGCTGCTGCCTCCTAGTGCTCTGGAGTGTGTACAACATTTATTTCTTTGCAAAATAGGATTCAGGGTCAGTTTCCACATAGCATTTTTTTCTGAGAGCCTGCATCTTTTTCAATTGTTGTCAGTGAGTAGAGTCTGCAGCAGCAGGTGGCTGCACAGAGAAAAAGTGCAGCGCCCAGCATCATTTTCTGAGTGCTCCACCTTTTTTTGTTCGGCCGCCCTTAGCACTTCCAGTGCTTCATAGCTTGAAATTTCTCAACTTTTTAGAATAGCACGAGTGACTTCACCAGCGCTGTTTTCAATGAGCAGTAGATCATTGTGTTGTTACGTTGTTTAAATGAATAGAACATTTGTCAGGACTAGAAGATGGGGAGAAGCTGGTGTTGGCTGTCTCCGTGTGCCTGGAGCTGTACGATATGTCTGACAAAACTATCATACCAGTACTTTTCTACCTGAACAACAACAAAAAAAGCCATGTGGACACAGACCCTCACACATGCTGTATAGCACAACACAACACTTAAAAAAGAAAAAAAAAAAAAAAAAAAGAGCAATGATTGGCTTTCAGAAAGGAACAGAGTCATAAGATCCAGCTCCCCACTACTTGCCACTGAAACTAATTCAGTATGTGGAATGTCAACTCTAGTGGAGATGGAGCCAAAGCACCACCTATGTAGTTGGGCTTATTTCTTTGCTCCTTGCCAGAACATGGGTTCCTCTTGTCTGAAATCATCCAGCGTGTGTGTGCAGCTGGAATTACGGTTGACTCCCATTCAACAGTGGATTGTCACTTAAGACAATCCTATGACCTTAAATAGTTGGTTATAAGTAGTTCCTTAACTGTGTAAATAATTGTAAGCCTATAACTACATCACATGCACAACAACGCGGTCCTTTAATTGTTCTATATTCTAAAGACAATCTAAAAATCATGACAAAACATTAAATACATAGTTTGAATTTAGTATGATAACATTAGACTCAAACCTGAAAAGTGCTTGCCTTTTGTAGTCCCACAGATGACTTGACTGTGTTCAATGTTTCCTTAGCTTCTTTCTGTTCACCAAACACAGAGGTCTCCCTTTTTTGGACTTGTGGGTCTGAAGAAACAATCTCTGCATTGGAGCTTTTTAGTGACAAGTCTAAAATCATGGATCCTTGGTCCAAGACACAGTTGTCCTTTTTGCTGAGGTCCAAAGCCTTTGAAATCGAAGTGTCTGAAGTATCTGGTTCATTTGGGTAAGAAGCAACTGAACTGGCCTTGAGCTCAGACTGAGCTGGGGCTGATACCATTCCACTGGACATTTCCAAAGAACCAGCTTCTCCTGAACAGGGGTTTGTGAGGTTTGAGTCAAAATGAAAGAACCTGGCTGTTGACCGGCTGTAGAATAGACCTATCCACATGTGGATGATGAGCCGCATCTCTTCATTGGTGTCTTGAATGGAATAATCCCATGGGCTATAGAAGGTATAAAATGTAAAAAAAATTAGCTCTTTCACATGAATAATCAATGACTGTCATCTGAACTCAATTTAACTGAATACTGCCCACATTTATCAGTTAGATACAAAAAGATACAGGACTGAAATTATGGGAAAAGATACATCTTTAACCTTGAAGCAACAATATGTAACTTTGACCACAACCCGCGACTTTGAAAACTGAAACTAAAGAGGCACGTCAACACGTTGCACAAAACAACTTTTTAGTTAAACCGGGTTGTAATTTTACAGAGAGAAGGTCTTCTGGTTTTCCCTCTGATGTCCTACAACTGCTCTGTCTGTCTGCAGCCTTTTATTTAGCAGAGCCGTTCCCAGTAACTATCCCCTGCTGCAGCTGCAGCTTCGGTCTGCAGGCGGCCTACATGTTGCTTTCAGAAACCTTGAGTTGAGGCAGAGCAACATTAGAGGACATTAGAGGGAAAACCAGAGGACATTTTCTCTGTAAAATATGACCTAGTTTTACTAAAATTGCTGTTCTGTGTGACGTATTAACTTGCATTGTTAAGTTTCATTTTCAAAGCTGCCGATTGTGGTCAAGTTACATAGTGTTGCTTCAATGTTCCGATTCCTTGTATAAATAAGAAAATGTACATACCCGTGTAAGGCTCGGATAATAGCTTTATCCTTTGAGTCATTGGAAAACTTGCTGTCTAGATTAAAGTCATAGTTTTCTTTCCATTGCTTTGTGATTTGGATAGATCCATCCTTGTTTACAAAGGTACGGGTGTGTCTAAACTTCCTTCTGTGAACCATATGCCTTATCAAGTGTTCTTGAGTCCTGTGGTTGTGTTCACTTATGTCCTCTTGATAAACAAAGGGGTGTAGTGTTTTACTTCCATCTCCGAACATTTCCTGGTGATGGTGCAGCAGTCTGGTAGAACCACTTAAAGGGGATATTTGGAAGGGTGCACCTGACAAACCCAACAGCAAAGAGGAAGACGGGGGCAATGAGTAAGCATGTTCTTTAGATATCACACCAACCAATTCACTGCCTCCCACAAGATGGCTTGGTGGGGGAGACTTGAGAGGCAGAATGGGTCTAGCAGCAGGCTGTCTAAGTAGAGCATGAAGAACTGACTCTTGTTCACCACCGGTAACATCTTTTGTAAGGTCACACTTCTTCAAACTTGTCTCAGGTTTTTCCTGTGCTGGGTCTGGTTGTAGTGGAACCTGGTCAACATTGGCACTAAGTGCCAAGTCAGCAAGTAAATTCAAACCCTCTGTAGATGAGCAAACACTGTTACTTTTTTCTTTAACAGTCTCTCTGACAGAATTACTCCTACTACTCTCTTTGCATTTGACTTTTTCACTGGCAAAACAAGATGGGGTTTGAAAGTGCAACCACCCTGTGAAGACAAAACAGAGAAGAAAAAAGAGAAACCGCATGAAAATAAAAAGTAGCACATTGAAAGCATTTGAAATATACCAATGTAATGCTGTAAGAAACTTGTCACCAACATGGAATTATGTCATTGTTTCATACATTAAGCCAATAATGCCTAGTTTTGCTGTGGATGCATAGAACTGACAACAATGCAATTCAAGCCAGACCAAAAGCAAACTAAGAACTAGCAAACAGCTGTGATAGCATGCTGAGGGCAGTTTCCAGAAGTGACAGAGCCAAGAGAAGGATCAATTAGTTTAAATGTCATGCACAACACTAAATAGATCTCAGATATAGTAAATATGACTTACATTTCTTTTTAACATATTCTGCAGAGATGCCTTGATGCTTTTTGAGTGTTTTGATTCTACCCCTTCTTGGAAATATT
>JAQFJA010000023.1:20086607-20099415 GCA_029874485.1 Naso brachycentron
GTGACCTCCTTCCTCTAGGGATTAATCTCCAGTTATGACCGGAAAGCCCCTCTTCTGCCGAACATAAATAGACTTAATTTTGCGTGTCTCTTATTCTAGGTAATTCAGATTGTGTTCAGCTCATGATTGATCAAGGAGCTTTCATGGAGGCCCATGACTGCCACTATGGGACTCCGCTTCATGTAGCTTGTGCAAGGCAACATTATGACTGCGCCAAAGTTCTCCTCAATGCCGGTGAGTTCATGTTTGTCTGACTCTGTGAAATTGAATTTCATGATTATTGGATGTCAATGTTGCTGTTGCTTAGCAGCCGTGATTCTTACACCTTAACCACTTAAATGGTAGACATGTCTTGGACACAAAGTACCATGTTGTTTCCATCACCTCCTGAGTTCCATTTGAAGGCAGCAAATAGAGCACATATGTCGTCAGTTGGAGTCGTCACTTTAGTTTGGATGAAGTTCCTCATAGAAACCTCTCCCGGTTCTTTGCCTACGACTTGAAATAGCTCTAATTTTGTAACGATCAAATCAACAGTAAATGCGAAGAGGAACCAGTGTGATATTACCCTGACTTATGTGCCAGCTTTTCTGCAATTTATTAAGAACAGTTTAATGTTACTCAGCTGTCAGTTGCTCAAGAAAAGCAAAATGCTCTGTTGTGCCTGTGCAATTTCACATCACAGCTAAACACACTGAGAGAGGTGCTGCATCACTCTGAGTTTATATTGATTGATCTTTTACGCTTTGCTTGTCAAACAAACAATCACACAAGTGATCCACTCAGCTGAGATTCTATTTATTTCTGAGGAGCTAACCACTAATTTGTTTTTATTTTTGCTGCTGCTGGTGTTCCTCCATAAAGTGGTTTATACATATAATTAGCGTATAAACAGAAATGCCACAGACAAGAGAAGTATTTCTTTCGCTCATGCGTTTTTGTCTTTCTCTCCTACAGGGGCAAATGTGAATGCTGCCAAGCTACATGAGACTGCCCTTCATCATGCAGCCAAAACAAAAAACATTGACTTGATTGAGCTACTTGTGGAGTTTGGAGGCAACGTGTACGCGAGGGATAACCTAAACAAAAAACCTATCCAATACACCAGTCTGGGATCTCCGTCTTATCTCTGCCTTGAGTTCTATGAGAGTAAGTGTGTTCATTCAAAACGTGTATCCTGTTACTGTCGGCATAGATCATCTAAGAACACAGATTAAATATAATTTCTGTTTTTGTTCCCTTCTTAGAAACTCCTCTCAGTCTGCAGCAGATCAGCAGAGTGGTTGTAAGAGGGACTCTCGGTACAAGAGCACGTGAGGTTGTTTCCAAGCTGGGCTTGCCCAATCGCATCATAAGTTTCCTTTCTTTCATGCCACCTCCAGTTATTGAACTTTAATTAACTATTGGAAGCTTAAAGACGAGCTGAACTGCCTATTTCCAGAGCGTCAACTGCCTCGTTGTGATGTAATCGCTATTCAAACAATTAAACAACCAATGAACTGGCTTTAGGGGCGGGACTTAAGTTGGAGGAATCCGATTTGGAGTGTTGTTGGCAAGTATTGTTACTCCTTGGCAACGGTTACTAAGACTTTGCTAAACTTTAACACCAAGCCAGCTTTAGTTTATTTAATATTTACAGGTTTATGTAACAGGTAAGAGCAGCTGCATGTCCTCAAGACAGCGGATCTGGCCCTTTAGCTGAATGGCATCCATTCCTGCCTCTGTTACCGGAGGTCCCAGGTTCGTGTCCCACTCCAGGCGGGGGGTGCCGCGCCAACGTCATTTGGATGTAACATTTCTATTGACAGGTGAATTGCCATGATTTAATTGGTTGAATTAAAAAATGATTCAACCAATAACGGCCTGAGTCAACGCTGACATCATGGACCCAGGAGTTTTGTTTCAGATGAAATGCGGAAGTGGCAGGCTTTAATATAAAAAATACAAAATAATTCATTTTTTGTTATTTTTTTGTCATACATTTTTAAATATGACTAAAAAAGGAGCAGGGATATGGTCCAAAAGATTCGAAAGTGCATTTTTGAGTTCAGCTCGTCTTGACGCACCTCTTAGAAGTTTAAATCTAGACTTGCTATTTCTACTGTCTCTCTGCTGGTTCAGTCTTTTGAACGTCACGTGACAGGATGTTTGAGGTCTGCAGAAGTGCAGCACAGATGAAATGTCTTAACAGAACCAGATGAGTATGGTGCGCAGATTCGTCATAACTAATATGAGCAGTCTGTCCATCCAAGCAAATTAAAAAGGGATTAATGCGCTCAACTCTCTATTAAAGCAAGGAATCTCCGTTTGTATGTATGTGATCATTCTGGTCTGCTGTGTGGCGACAGCCAGTCAGCCTTGAGATTCTCCCAACATCACTGACGTCCCTACGTGTGCATGTTGAATTGTGGATGGATTATGTTATGAACACAGACATGACATCTTCATGGCAAATGTACTGAAAGCAACGATTCCACGTGACACTCATCAGCCCCTTTCAGACAGCTAGGTTTTCAAAGGGCACTGCACTAGCCAAGTCAAAGCTGTATCAAGACGACTGGATGATTAGGAAGGAGAAATTTTCATCTATGAACCATGAAATTATCGAGATGTCATGACTAACTTGTTCGTCAATAACTGCCTAATGACCCATCCAGCAGACAAAAAGCAACAGTATCATTTTTATGGCCACCATATGAAAGATAAGTCCAGTATTTTATTGCTTTTACCTCTAATTTGGTCCAACTCTGAGAAAAATATCTCCGCCAGCCACTCCTTCACCATGTCAAGTTCAACAGGCGGGGCACAGCTGGTTGGTCATGTTTGTCATTAACTTGTTCAGAGAGGTGAGATTACACCATAAATTCTTCATGTAGGCCAAAAATATAAAACAAGCAGCTACTAAAAAGCCAAGCACAGCCAGGTTAAACCCACACAGGTGATTTAATTACTGTATTTTATCCTTTTAGGAATATATGAACATGTGCAAACTGTCCATCAAGCACAAACAGGACAGTCTTACATTCAGTCTGATGACCTCACAGTACTCTCTGTGTCTGTCCTGAGCAGAGGTCATATCAGGCACACCTGCATGGGTGCCATTAGCTAACAATTCTCTGAGGCTTTGATAACGCTATCAACCATTTCACATTACTTGGTGTCATTTGAGTCATTGTTACTAAGAATTAATGGTTTTTAAACCATATAGCATGACTTGGCTTGCTCATGCTGACAAAAAGTGGTTTCAACATAGATGCTGTAATGTCTCACTGAACCCAGAAGGACCGTGGAATAATTTGTCTATAGGTTTATGTCACTGTATTTATTTGTATATATTGTGAAACTATTTATTTTTAATGTAAAATTGTAAATAATACAGATGGTTCTACCTCTATTAAATTTGTGTAAATAAATAGACCACTACAGGACTATTTTAAAAACAGTTCTTCAGTGTTGTATCTTCTATTCTATCTGAACTGGAACAAAATTATGTTTTCTGTTTATTTTTTTTATTATGTTCCTTTAAAGCTCGGGAAGGCATCATCTGGAAATCAAGTCTAAAGTCTAAGCTAGCTGTAGCACAAGACTCCTAAGGAAGTAACACTGCTGCATATTCTCTCCCTGTTTTTGCTCTGGCTGATGTTTTATTTCATTTGTTGTCGCGCTCTCTTAAAGGCCAGTTTACGCCAAAGATTCACAGCGAGATGAAGCAGTTGTAGGGAGAGTTGCAGTGGAGTAAACTGGTCCGTCTCAGCTCAAGCCGACTGATGGTGTCACCTGCAACTGAGCTTGTCAAGTCACCAGAGGTCATTTTTGGAGCATAAGGCACATCACTTGTTTCAACACCCAATCAGCTCATACTTGTCACTAAGAAGCACAGAGTAGAGCAGAGCAGGCAGTAGGAACACACGCTCTCTGAAATGACTCATGATTAGCTGGAAAGTCTCTGTAACAGTCTGAATACAGAGTCAAGGAGAGGAGCAGAAGTCTAGTGTTCTCTCAGACCACCTGAATTACAATACACTGAAAGATTATTATGAAATTCTTTCCAAATGACAGCAAAAATGTACCGCCTACCCCAGCTTTAAGGGAAGTACAACTTCACAGCACTTCTGAGAACTACAGTTACATTATCATTATGAGGCGATTCAGTCTAGACTTTTCCAAGGAACTTGCATGAAAAGTCACGTTACCATCTTTAATGTACAATTGTCAAAACCTGTACTTTTAAACAGGCCTTACAGACAGATTCTCTTTGCAAGGCGGTAACTGGATGTCGAGAGTGGGCAGATGAAGATCATTTACAGCCAAATAAAAGATGACCAAAAGTATAACAAAGACTGACAACACCACTGCATTGACAAGGTTGTCACAGGACTGATGTCTGATACAGAAATGTCAGGGTGATTGGGTAAAGAGGAACTTACTGAAGATTAGATTAGAGCAATCTGCAGTCACTAACTGAAAAGAAAATGACTCACTCCTACAAGCAGACTATAACTTGCACAAAAATGTATCTGAGCCTGAACTGCTGTTACAGAGCCTCACAGGTATATTTGAAGGTGATCTTTAATTTGAACATAAAGTGTTTTACAAGATGTGTGATCTCAGAGAAGTTGTGCTTAGAAGCAAAAGCCCCAAGTCTGGTAAGTTTGAGAAGCTGCTAGTGCTGGTAGCCCAACTGCAGCTTCAGTGGCTGGCTCTGTGCAGGAGACCCCTGTAGTAAAATGGTTCATTAATGTGCTGTGCAGCTGTGGTGATTTGTGCGGCAGATTTAGCTGTGGACATGTTGGTTGGAAACACATGATCTTGTCCCAGACACCTGCACCATTACTGTGGTGACCTACATGAGTGAAACCATCCAGGGAGCACATCTCTTTTCCTCTAAAGGCAGCTCACACAGGTGGGAGTTAGAATCATGACTGAAGTTTTAATTTAAAAGGTACTTCCTCTTTCTGCAGTTTTAGTTTTGCTCTTATTTCCTAATGAAACTCAGCAGTCATTTGTAGTCTGTATGGATTTTAAACACACTAATGCTGATTTTTTTTCTGCATAAGTCTGAAAAACAACAAGAATGTTAAAGTATGTGTCCCTCTCTTATCTGGAGTGGCCAGGGTGTTTCTAAAGACTCATAAAACTCTGATAATCGTCAGCTTTACAGTGAGTATAAACATCAGGCAAACACACAGCAGATTTTTGTCCTTATTTGCCTATATGTAAATATACCTTTGCAGGTATGTAAAAGCAAATATTAATGCTAATATTACTCAACCCTCTTCTTCTGTATTTGAATGTTTCAGTCAAAAACAAGCTTTACTAGAGTGCAGATCAAACTCATGTATCAACAAGTCTCAGCAGGCAGTCGTGCCATTGAACTACAGTGAGAAAGAAGAAAATCAAACGTGCTTTTTAACTAGTGTGAAATTATAACATATGTAAAACTCAATCAAGATTATTTTAGGAAGTTTAATGACTTCACAATTCAAGGGGTTCAAGGGTTCAAAGGGGCTTTATTGTTGTTACCACAACATGTAAGAAAAACAATATAGTACAACTACATTAAGGATCAATCTTTAACTCAGTAACTGAAAGGGAGCAAAATCCAGTGTTTTCTTCAGCTTGTTTGCCTGACAAATGTTGCGACACACTGTTCAACAGCTCTGTCAACAGTGGAAGGAAATGACTGAGGGGTCAAAATACAACCGGGAGGATGTTGCTGTGTTGTGAAATATGATCTTGCAGTCAAACAGACTCAGGACTCTTAAAAGTACAAACTAAATGTTTATTTTTTTTCTATTAACATTTCACAGAATACATCCAGTTTTTTTTTTTCTTCTCTCCAATAAATGCTTTTTACCTTTTCATCTCTGTGGTCGGTGTCTTTACTCAAGTCTTGCTCATTATTTTACCTCTAAACTCAAACATTTTTTAGATTCGTTTCCCTCAACAGCTTCCTGCTCAGACAGCTGAGACTCAGGACTTCTGTTTCTCGATCCCTTAACTTGGCACAGATCACACTTACAAATGACAACTGCACACATGATGCCTATAATACAGATGCACTGATCTTTCAATCGTGGCAAAAAGCTGAGAATGTTTAAATGTGTTGATACTGGAATGAGCTAAATTTCATGAGCTACAAGTGGTACAAAGTTTTAAAATAGGTAGAGACATATAAAACTCTAATTTCACACATTTCACAGGTGTAAACACGCTAGTAAACATGCCAGAGGTTGACGGATTAATCAGATTTTTCCTGCCCCAATATAATGTTATATCGTTTTTAAAATCCACTATGGATCTATAATATACATTTCAGTCAAATTTTCACTTGTTTTGTAAACGAATTACATTTTTAAGACTAAAATTTGACACACATGGACGGAAATGATTGGAAAGTTTTTTTTCAGTGCAGCTATAAAGACAAAGCAAAAAAACAGTAGTGGCATTGAAATACACTGACAGACAGACAAGTGACCAAACAGGACACATGTTGTGCACACATGCCTGTCTGAGAGTAACCCTTTATGAACCCTTGTGCTGGGTTAAATGTCTACACTCCAGTCTCCTTCCTCTTTACTGAGCCTTGTAACTTCTGGTCCAGTCTGGTTTTGGAGAGCGTCTGAGGCCTGAGTTTAGGGCCTGAGGCGGGCGGACAGTTCTCGTCCGTCTCCTCGTTGTCGATGGTGGTGGAGATAGTGGAGGAGCGGCGCTTCGCTCTCGCAGCTTCTCCCTGCCAAACTTTAGGTGGAGCCGCCTGCTGTTGGGCCATCGCAGTGCGTAGACAGTTGAGCCACTGCTGCTTGTGATAGACATCGTTGACATGGAGGGTGTGAGACTGGCCATGGGATGGATCCACAGAGCTCACACGAAAAACGTTCTTAGCTACAGACACAGAAAGAAGAGAAATACAGTGAACTGGAGCTTCAATGGCAGCAAAGTCTAGCAAACAAAAAGCTAGTGTAATTTTATTTCGTTCAAATGTTTCTTTCCGTGTCACAATTATGAACTCTGATCCTGCCAGTGACCCACTGACTGTCCTAACTCTCCTACTCCAGCCAAAACACTGAACACACAAAACACTGCACTGTGTGCATGGTATTAATTCTCATCCTCCATCTCATTGTTAACAACCAATTGCAAGTGCAATCCACCTGTCCAGCACCACACACACAAAGTTAGCAACATGCCGAAGAAACATTAAGAAACATTTAGCTGTTAAAGAGATATTTAAGATATTTCCCTCACGAGTAAGTGGAGACTTAAACACAGCAGCAGAAACTGAATACTGCATTTAAATCATCAGGTGGCTGGAAACATGGTCTTGCTTAGCCAGACCTCTCTCCACTCTATGTTAGTGCTTTGCCAGCGCTGGAGAAAGGTCTGGCTCAACCTGCTATCATTCTGGCATGAATGAATGAATGAATGCATGAATGCAGGAATGTATGGTTGTGTGTGTTTGTTCGTGTTTTTTAATGTATGAATGTTGCACTGAATGGTTGGCATTTTAATTTCGTTGTACATTTTACAATGACAATAAAGATCTGTTCTATTCTGAATGAATGAACGAATGAATGAATGAATGAATGAATGAATCCCACCCTGTCTTGTTTGTATTTCTTTAAACCAATCACAATCTCTTGGGTGGTGCTGAGCCCAGGATGCAGCAACAGTGCCGTTGCAAAATAGTCTGATAGTAATAATGGAAGAGGAGGAAAAGACCAACTGAAACAGTCGTCCAATGGGAAGCTTATATCCGCCTTCTATTTCCTGAGACTGAAAACTTCTAGAAACATGACTAGTGAAGGACAGTTGCTGTGTGTTTGCTGGTAACAGTTTACTAACAAATCTGCCATGGCAAAATTTGAGGGTCATTCTGTCAGTTTTGTGTTGTTTCTCCTGCCCTCAGCGGCCATGAAAACCAGTCCATGCAAGTTTATCAAGAAATTCAAGCTAAATTAGTTTTAGTAAGGAAGGCCTGCATTGAATCCCATCTTGGCTGACTGTTTTTACTTTTGTGTTTTGTCTGTATGAGGAAAAAAAGGCACTTTGACCTTGTACATTGTTGTATTTTGATGCTTGTTACTTTACTATTCATTTAAAATCCCATGATGTGGATGTTACGAATAAAAATCAGAATCGAGTGGCCAACTTAGAGGACAATGACTGTTAAAAATACACTGAGCTGTGCTGTGATACAGCTGTGATGAACACACAAGAAAGTTTCTGTGGGTGCCATTTTGAGCAAGCAGAGTTCAAATTCCACTGTTTTTAAAATTAAAAACACAGAACACAAACAATGCAAAGCTACTTATTTCTATTTTGTTGGCTATTTCCAGTGAATAACATTGTACTATTTTTGATACTTGTAGTCAACAAAATGTACCCTGTACAGTAAAAAGGATCTAAAAAGTAGCATGTACACAATTTTAGTAAATGCTGCAAATGAAAAATTACTTACCCGAATAAGTAACATCACTTAGATATTAAAAGTTATTTATAATGAGTGCGCTGTAAAGTAAAAAAGTTTAATTCCACTGTTAAATACAGACTCCTGCACCATCCGTCCCACTCACAGCTCGTGTCATGTTGTGTTTATAGGGCCACAAGGTATCAAACAATTACACAAGCTTGAAATAAGCAAATGTTGGGCATTTTCAAAAATTCCTGTTTAATAATAAGTGACACAAATCTTAAGAGAAAAATGCCTCGACACAACTGAGCCACTGCAGATGCTCCACCAGCAGGTGGAGTGCAAATCAACTTAACGCACCTTTCTCTCCATTGGTGAATGCTCCTCTGAAGGACCCCCCCATGCGGATCTCTCCATCCTGCAGGTCCTCTAGAGCCAAGTCTCGAACCGGGATGGGCTGCCGATACACCTGGAAGCAGCTCCTGTCGTTCCGGGTCACAGGTCGGGTCAAAACCAAGAGCTCAGAGAAGAGGAACACATGCAACCTCTGTGAAGAAACAGAGAGAATGAAACTCATTTTATGAGCCACACAACACGTAAATGATAATGTTACTGGATGTAAACGAGAGTAATCGTAATGCTCACCGAGCCACTCTTGTTTCTCAGCTCTCCATGACAAAGTAGGATCTTACAGTTGTCTATGAGAGGGTCCCGCTGCTTCTCATCCAAATACTCCAGTTTGTCTATATAATACTGGCACTCAGACTCCCCTTTCCTCATATTGATATCAGACAGAATCTCCTGGATTATAGTGATCTGTATATTTAAAGAAAGTGTTAACACGTTGGTAATCAGTGAAATAATAGCCATGTTTTGTTTTTTGTTTTTTAAAATCAGATTTAACAGCTACACAGATGCTGATTATAAATACATGTAATGTGGATAACATACAGCTTTCTCCAGACTGGCTACATCTGGGTGATCAGGAGGAGTGTGTCTGAGGATCTCTCGCAGCAGCAGCGGGTATTTCACCAGGCGTGAACGTGGGATGTCCAGGAAGCTCCAGAGGTCCAGCTTCCTGCTGAAGGGCGACTCCAGGCAGCGCTGCAGGAAGTCCTGCACCCGCCTGTCCTGCTTTTTCTGGTCCAGCAGAGCTTTGGCTGCAAGCTGGTTGCTGCAGTAGTTTTTGTACGCGTTCAGACCAGGCAGCTGAGAAGATACAGTCACAGTTTGAATCTTTTTACATGCTGAAACTGACCACATCTCAAGCGAATGGGTGTAAGGTAAATATGACATATATACTCTCGTTAGTGTAAGCATGCTCACATACATACCCAGTCTATAACTATCTGTCCAATCTGAGCTACTGTTCCATCAGAGCCAGTTCCCTCCGTCAGTTTTATCAGTAAGTCTGCAGATAAAAAAAACCCACACGTGGTCAGAAACACTTGTTAGCAAGTGGAGACATTGGTTTTAAAGCAGGCTGGTTAGTGATCATGTACCCTCATGTAAGGGGATGTAGGCATCCAGGTCCCCAAATATGTGAGCTAGTTCCTCCTCTGTCATATAGGAGAGTTTCAGCATGGGATCATGGTATGCCTAAATGCAAGAAAAGCAGCAGTGTGAGCACGAAGGGAGTATAATTGTTTCAATTTCTTCGTACAATTTTCAAATAATAATGCCCAACCTTTCGTGCAAGTTGCAGATCTTCAATGAGATCCTGCTCTCCCCTGAAAAGTTCGTAAATTGCCTGAAGAAAAAAATAAAAAATAAAAACACAGGAGAAGTCACTGTTTCTGCTCTCTGTACATCAATCATGACTGTACTGCGAACATTAAAAAGACTGAAGTGCAGAACCTCTTGTCTCCTGATCTCTTTGGTGGAGAGCATGTTCTTCTGATGGACGTCCAGCGTCTCTGACCACAGCGTGCTGTTTCTGCGTTTAGTCGGTGTCGGACCTGCCGTCTTGCTGCCGGCTCTGAGGGACATCCCGGGTGACTTGTTATCACCACGTAATGACATCGTCTAGGACAAAACATGAATGGATAAATAAATAATAAATGAAATTACTTTACAGTCGAACACAAAATCTACCATTTTGAGTTACTGTATCTTAATTGCACATTCATAGAGTGAGTCACACAAGTGTAAGACATTTACCTGGATGGTTTGGCCAAAGCGCCGCACTGCTCCATTCTTAGAGGGAGATATCAAGTTGACAAGGGATGAAACTTTGGCCAGCGGTCGCACACGCTTGTTGCTGGGTTCCTGGGAATCAAGGCAATAAACTGTCTTCAGTTAAACTCAGCTGTAGTGAGGTGTACACTGTAGTGGTTTAACAATACTTCAAATAAGTCAGTATAGTTTTAATACAAGGCTCTCAGTGTATGAAAACACTGTTCTGCAGTTGCAGAGCTGAAATATTACCTCCTCCTGTCACATTTGGTTTTTCTTTAATTACTTACAATATAATTTGACATATTGCAAAGCGCTGCTTTTGTTTAATTTGATTTATAAATATGAGAAATTACTTTAAAACTACTTCTTTTATTACGCTCTGAAATTTTGTGGCAGAATTTTATTAAAGTCGACTGCAATAGTGTCAGAACTGAAATGAAAGTTTCCATCGTCGTTGTATAAAGAGTGTATTAAAACACTTTTTTTTCACATCCAAGAGACTGTGATCATGCTGAGGGACAATGTGGCTCAGATTTTCTCTCACAGGTAATCATTTTCTCAGACAGATGCTTGTGCCAGTGAGTACAGGATAGCGGGATTATCCTGAGCTCATAGCACACTCACAGCTGTCTGTGGCGAGTAACTGAGTCATGCAGAAGGATTAAGGTTTGTTGCGAGAAGAGGTTCAAGGCTGCCACATTAGACTCGCTCCAACGGACAGACAGGAAGCTGCCCTGACTCTCACCTTGAGGTCGAAGCTGGAAAGACTGACTGTGTCGTCCTCTTTCTCTTTGCGCTTTCTTTTCTGCAGCAACGTAAGAATACAAACAGGTTACTTTCACAAATATATCTGCTATCAAATCATTTGCATCATTGCATAATAAATGTAGGGTTCCAAGCCCGGAATGTGAATTAAATTCATTATATCAGTGATACATGTGTAAGAAATGAATAAACTGTCACATGTATGGCTCATGAGAGTCATGCTATTATTTTAACAGATCACAGGTGACACCCAACATGATGGTGTCATATTGACTCACTAGACTGAAGTCCCACGGAGTCCCAGGAGTGAGGAAAGTGAAGGAGCTTCCTCTCTGCAGTGGAGGTCTACAGGAAATGAGACAAATAAACAATGGTTATATATACTTTAATGCAGAGTGACAGCTTGGCTCATCTTATTTTATGGTAACTGATTCTCTGCTGAGAATGTTTCTTTGTCATCTGTTGACACAGAGGGACAGAATCTAATAACGTGCAGACAGTAGCAGCCTAAATGCACCACAAACAGCAAGACAAGGCATGCAAACACAGCCGAACTTCACCCCAATTTCAAAAACGTCAGCACAGTTAATTCTAGGTGGATAGCAATATGACAATACTGAAAGAAATGTATCCAGGAGAAGCTGGAGACAGAGACTTACTGTTTTAATAAGGAATGCAGTTCAGCTGTGTTAATATGATTGAGGCCTTTTGGGTGCCATTTTTGTTCCCTTTGTCACTGTTATGGTTCAGATGTGTCAAGCGCTATGGATGATGACTGAGGGACGTTAATATTAAAAACCTTGTAAGGAGCTGGAGTGCTCTCTGTTGCTGTTGAAACATGTCAGCTATGGTGACAAAACAATGTAGCTACAGAGAGTTTTGTCTTCTTCTTAGTAAATGACACCCTGAGGCTGCTGTCATGGCCAAGGTCAGCTGAGCACACAGCTACACAACCTACTTCTTGGAATCCTGCCTTCAGGTCATGTTGGAAATAACGGAATTGTGAGCAGCCAGTTAAAAAAGTGATGAAGATAAGTCTGGAGATGTGATTTGTAGAAAAGAAAAAGCAGGTCAACTCATATACAACGAAATCACTACAGGCAAGTAATCATGTTAATGTAGTTAAAAATTTCTGATATTATTTTTGGTACTGCGTATTTTGTAACCATAAATTTCTACATTCTGGGGATGCAAGTGAAGTCAACACAAGTATAGAGTATTTCCTTAGCCAAACAGTACAAGCAACGAAAGAAAATCTTATTTGGAGCTTTCAGAAATTGCGATTGGCATTTTTAATCAATAAAAAATTAAAAATTAAAAAAATCATTGCAACAATAATGGATCACACCTTCACTTTTAGCTTTACGTGTGGTTATTTTAAGTTTTTAAAAATATATATACATAAAGCTAATAAATGCATATATTTATGCTTTATTGTATAAAAGGCCAGCG
>JAQFJA010000023.1:20152187-20169201 GCA_029874485.1 Naso brachycentron
CTAAATTACTAACAAATGTTTTCAACCATTTTCAAATGCTTAAACCAGGCAGTGGTCGTGGCCGACGTGGGGCGCTGCATATTCAAACAGGAGAACCGATCAAAAGCATCAGAATAACATTAAACTTAAACAGCCTTGACTGGAAATGGCAAAAGCAGGCATTGTGAACATCAAAAACACACAAGGAACAAAATTAATATTATTCATCATGTAGCCGTTTACAGGAAATATTCAGCTGTAACCCCATTTGTAATCCTTAACGTTTTCATAAGTAATTGTAATTTCATTCTACATTCTTTCTCAGTAACAGTAGCTGATTACAATTACATTTATTTTGTAATTAGATTACGTAATTTCGTTACATGTAATTAGTTACTCCCAAACACTGCAGGGGAGAACCAACGAGAAGGTACACAAAAAGTGAAAAGGTGCCACATTACTCACTTGCTTTTAGCCCCACTCAGCATGCACATAAAAACACAAACTGGTTCTGTTATCTCCTGTGTGCAATGTTGCTAATGGAATATTTCTGGGTTTTAGACTGGACAAAAATAAATATTTGAAAATGTCAACTTGGGCTATTTTGTTTATTCTTGTTGAATCACTGAACAAATATGACATGTAGACAGCCATTTAGGTCCAGAACCAGCCGAATTTTCAGTATTTTTCTCCACATCTTGCAGATAAAATAATTAATTGAAACAGATAATTAATAATGAAAATATTCTCAAATTGCGGTCCTACACAGTCACACACAGACGTGCCTGTCTGGAGTCTCTGGGCATGCTGGTCTTTACTCTGTGGTGAGGACCTCCCTCCTCCTGCCGTTGGGACTGGTTTGAGGTGGCACCGTGTGGCTCCCCACCTGTCCTTCAGACTTGCGTCTCTGGGGCTTTTTGGGATGCTGCTGCAGAAACCAAGCAATTGATCCCCACCTCAGTTGTGACCACACTAAAAAACAGCACTTCAAGTATAGTTCAGCTTTTCCACCCTTCATTTGCCAATGAAGTGCAGGCATAAAAAATGTTGAGCCCTTGAGAAACACCTCTTAAGCTTTCTTTGTATGTAATTTATACAGAAAATAAGGTGTGGGCCAAGAATCATAGAGAGCACCTCTTTAAGTATAACAGTCATGGCCTCTGAAAAATGATCAAAGCCTGCTCTTTAATCATCAACATTCACATTTTCAGAACGAGTTCATTTAATTGTTCCACCTGATGTCAACCAGTCAGTGTAATCAACAGAATTTCTTGACAGATGATTGTCCAATAAATCTAGAGAACAAGTGAAACAACTGGCAGGAGAAAGACAAAAGTCAGTTTACGGGAAAATAAATGCCGGAGTGCAGTCGCTTCAGGAAAGTTGTACTGACAATTGAATTATTGAATGTTATATAGTGTTTGGAAAAGACTGCACTTCTCAAATGAACACAAGCTCAAACATCCACCGTCTAAAAGTGGATCTCTGATCAATTCAAAAAATGTCGAACACAGACTCCTTGGGTCAAGTTTGTCTTGGATTTTAAACTTTTCTAAATCCTAATTGAGCCAACCGCAGAAGTAGCTGCAGAAAAGTCAACCTTTACCACCCAGAGACTGTCTGATCCAATTCCACTGACACAACAAAACACATACTTAATCAAAGTTATTAAATTTCAGCACAACGAATGATCACAGTCCTGTCAACCCATGGGCATGCATCTGTTGATTCATCCAGATTTATGTAATGAGTAAACACTCAGCTGTATATATAATTTCCTCCCCCCAAAAATTCCAATTTTAAAATTTTTACACTAGCATACCATCTTGTTGTACCATCCAATACTGAAAAAGGTCAGTTTTCCTGCACTAATCTATCACAACAATCTCAATCCACAGAGGATGTTATTCCTCAGTGCCAAGCTAATTAAGATCAAATCCCGGGCAGTTTCCTGTTCAAAAAGGGGGATAGGATGCAGGCACCGGGAGCAGTGTATTTCACAGGAGCTGAGATTTGTGTGTCCTGGCCTAGGAACAGCCATCTAGTAGTTCTCACACAGTTTATTTTCATCTGTTGACAATCCAAACTCTACTTAAAGGACACATGCTTAGTTGTAGACTTTTCTGTCAGAGTTAAAAATGAGACTCCCTCTCTGGCCCTTGTTGATGCCCATTTGGCCACCGGCCTGTTTGTATCATAACTGCTCCTCCATATATTTGCATTATTATTATGATTTGAGCTTTTCCAGTTTTATTTGGCCATTGGATACAGAGACACACTTGCTCATGTCCTCACTGAACTTAAGGCAAATATTACTGTGTGAACTTTCATGTAGTGAATGAAGATTATTTTATGAAGTCTCCAGTGAGGCATGCTGGGATGCCACGTTGGATCTTTGGGGAGAGAACTTAATGTGGGCAATCCATCCCCTCAAAATGTAAAGTGCTATCATAAAAGGATCAAGACAAATTTGATCTGTTACAGCCACTGAAGTGCCTCTTCTGCAGCATGGTGACCTGTGCACATGCACTGCAATGCAGAAGAGCTTCACTGATATAGATCTGTTATTCTCGTCACATTTCAGGAGATTATGGACCCTGTGTGCGTAGTTTAAGCTGCTATAATCAATATCATTATGGATCAAATGATTTTTTTTATTGTGGAAGGTTCACCTAAGGGGACAAACTCGCAGAAAATGATCACTTTATCACTATCAGTTCCCCTCAATGCTGCTGTGTGGTATTTATCTACTGGATGTGTCCATGAGCAACCGTTGGCTAACAAGCTCCCAGAATAAAATTTATAATGCAGTCATCAATGTCTGTAGTTTGTTTTTGCCACCACTGGGTGACGGGAAAAATCAGCTAATTTCTGACTGATGACCATGGCACTTTATATTATCTGTTTGTGGATGAAAGATGTTTGTGTGTGTCATGTTGTGTTTAGTTTTATCAGATGTCTTTTTGATGCACTTACTGGAGTGGCACCCATGTATTTTGTTGTAAGTGGACACAATGACAATAAAAGCTTTCTATTTCAATTTCTGTTTCTCTCATGCAAATGTTAAAGGAGAGTACAGGATTGCTAGTGAGCTACTTTGCACCAACACAATCACCAGCCTCTCCCAAACAGAAATGTTTCAACCAGAGCTGCCTCCCTCATGTCAGGGCCTTCGGGAACCTGTTAAAACTCAACACGTCAATAACTAAGAGAAATTCTTTTCATCAACACAACCAGCAAAGTGAAAATTTTCAGCGCAATATAGTGTCGAAACCCTCCTTTCATTTGTAAGATTTCTGAAACCGCGTATTTGACTAACGTATGGTTCATCATCACGTAGGCCTGTTTGTAACGTGTCTGACACGCATGCCATGAAATGGCCAGTGGCTCGCGACTAAAAGCAAGGGCAACCTCACACAGGTGACTGCCAGACCCTTGAGTTAACAGGAAAGAAATATTTCCGTGCTTAACTTGGCCGACGCTCACAACAGACCTGCCTCTGCTCAGCTTTTCTGTCCACACGGCTGAACACTGGTACCAGACCAGTATGGGAAGAGCCAAAGGCTTCTCAAAAGCGTCCTGTGATGTGTCGGTTGTGACACCGCCATGCCCCTCATCTGTTTCCTCTTTTACCCGGACGCCAGGGCTCTGAGCTCAGAGAGCCTTCACTCAAGCGAGGAGTCACCATTCTGGAGCGTCAGCATTAAACCATACCTAATGAATGAGAAGTAGACAATCAACAGAGACTCAGCAGCACTCCTAGGCGCAAGTGCCAGATCAGGGAACATGCCAAACGCTCAGTGCATTCAGCATTTTATTGCAATTGTTGGCAGGACTCAAGCTCAATTTTCAATTAAGTACCAAAAAAGAAGAGGGAGTGGGTTTTATAAAAGCTGACAACAAGAGACCTCTTTGGGGACCTTTGTGTGAGGTGCCTCCACAGACTGACATGACTGTGTTTGTAATTTCCTTACTGGTCCTTCTGGTGTCAAGTTATTTTAAGTAATAACTCTCAGCTCCATGTCGACTGCAGCCAGGACACATTCCCCCAAAAACCCGGTACTTCAGCTGATTTCATCTTATTTATTCAATCTTGAAAACTGAAACTTTTAGGCCTCATACTGCCTCGCTACCTGAATGGACTCCTCTTTAGCTGGACCTACATCAGAACTGTTTGGTCAGTGGACTAGCAGGCGCACCATGTGGAAAAAGCACTTGTCGTCATGTTTGCTGTCCTTGCAGGAGGTAGTCTTGATGGTTCGGCTCTTGTAGCAGCTCATAGTTTTGGGTAGTAAAACACCGGGGGCCTATCGATGCTCTGAAACCTCACAGCGTGGCTCATCCGTGCCAGGGCAGGACAAATGTGCCAAAGTCTGCTGGGTTTGGCTCTTTTCTCACCCCCTGGCTCCCAACACAGATGTATCCAGCTGAGGTACAATAATTTGACACCTCTTAAGCAGCTGGACCCTTTACCGTGACAACCACTGCTTTGTTTAATATTCCTGCATATTTTGAGCGCAATCAAAAATTACAGTCAGCAACATCTAAACTGTGTTTTTATCCACTTTGGACTTTTGCCCTTCCCCACCCCCTTCAATCTCCTTTATCCCTCCCTTTCCTATGTGGGATTTAACGTACACTTTGTGGTAACCTTGCTAAGTTATCAATTTTTTCTACCTTCTCTCACACTGAATAAAGGCTTGTTTCTCTGTGCCTGCTTGTTACGACTTCAAGGACAGCTCCCTCCATCTGGCATTAAGTATTCCTCGTGCCAGTGTCGGGTTAACTGACACTCCTGCACTTAAACTAATGGCAGCAAGCAGTCATCTCCCATGAGGTGCTCACCTTGGAAAAAAAAATCACCCAGCTCCCTCATCCTCAATCATAGTGGTGCTCTCGCCACCCACTGAATGAAACCATGCGCATGAAAAGAGGGATTGTTTCACCATTCAGGCATATATGAGGGCAAATGAAAACATGTAATACGCATGTCCTGTCTTGGATTCGCCCTCCTCCCGAGTTCAATAAGACGTTGAGATGTGGGAAGAGTAGAGCAGCATGCAAACAGAAAAAGACGGAGTCAGCAAATTAAGGAGGAAACATACAACTGAATTTCTTAAGCAAATGAAGCAAAAGCAGTCAACTAACAGATATTCAGATGCCATAAAAAAGCCTTTAAGGAACTTAGAACTAGACTCTTATGTATGTATATTTTGCTAACCAAGTATTATGTGAATTTAGCTATTAAAGACGCTTGTAAAGTAAGTATTTGCACAATTATTCTTGCACTGTGAACTGCCACTTTTGTCCTGCACCTAAAATAAAGGCATTATTTTGTTTAACTTTACTTCAAATATTGTCTATTGTTGGTTTACACTGGGAGTTGTTTAACATGTAATTATGATTATCTTAACGCATGGTGGTCAACATATATGAGGCTTCACAACCCATAGAGACTCCAGAGTCTTTTTCTTTGTTAGAGAATGTCCAAAGAACAGAATTAAGTGTCGATTTAGTTGATTTCTTGGTTTCTCTAGAAATTTAGGGGCATTTGAGGTATTTTTCAGGTGCTGATCTTAACACCACGTTTTTACACTGCGATGAAGGTGTATGGCACAATGATGTCTCTTATTGGATTCCCCAGGTCCTTTTATTTTACCACATTTTATTTGGCTGTACTAGATAGACTATTTCCATCCTTGGTAAGCTGTTAGCATAAATACCTTGTACAGGTGAGTCCAGGGCAAAGAGAAGCACCCCTAAGACCACAAGAGTGCAGCATCACCACCCGTCCTCCTCTGAACCCCCTTCTCAATGGAAACCTAAACAGCCTTTTTAAGAATGAGGAGGTTTTTCAGTTTGTTGCTAAATATAGCACAGCCCGGTGGGAGGTGGCAGCTTCCAGAGCCATTTTCAACAAAGATGAGCCCCAGGTCCTGCCCAGGACCCGGCGGGTGGTGACTGCCGGTGGTCCGCCTTTCTCTTATGCACCGGCTCTTAAGTAAACACTGCAATCCTGCGGTCAGCTCCAGCATGGCAACGAGCGAAAGGACTCACTGTGCAGTTGCACACAGCTATGGTGTGTTGTCTCCCCTGGCCCACTCAATCTTGGCTCCTCCCCGTCACAGAGGCCTCGGCAGGGGTCGAGGGCCAGCGACAGACCTTGATGTGTGCTCCCTGAACCCTGCTGGGAACTCCTGGTGGGGGCAGTGTTGGACTTCACCTTCAGGACCTCTCTGATGGACCATTTTCCACCTGGAAAAATAAGTCTAAATTAAGAACATTATCATATTTACTTAGAGTAAGGTCATTCATTGTTTTTACGATTAAAAAACCATGATCCACTTGACGCTGTAATTACTATAATTTAAAGATTATGAGGGAATCGTTACAGATGAGAAAACCTCAACCCTTATTCGTTATAGGTAAAACAGAAAATACAATAATCATTTCACTTAAATTACTGAAATAAATAAATATTGAGGTTAATTTGAACAAGGTCAGATTCAAGTCAACTGAGGCATTAGATCAGTCAGTTAATGTACTTTCCACAATGAGACTGTTGGAATGGTTAATTGAGGCGATGGACTTAGGTATCATATTCAAAAGTTTAGCGTGTTAAGAAATAACAACCAGATGTATCAGGTTAAACCAGGAAATATCTGAAATCTGAATGTTTTTATCAGAGGCGCAACGTTTCCTGGATAATATACCATTAATCATCAGGATCATGTCCAATAAAGTGCCAGATTAATCAACACAGAGGAAATCTGACAGCCCCCGTCCTTATCCACTGAGAAAAATAAGGGGCAACAGGTAGGCCTTTATTCATTGAGCTCTGTTCTTGCTTTTCTCCCCTATAGATGAAGATCATTTGATTTGGGGAGTCTCAGTGGCTACCTGCAAGGACCACAGGGGTGGCAAATAGCAGGGCTGTGGCTTTCTTAGCTTCTTAGTGGTGCGAGCAGAAGGATTTACGGTAACTCTCAGACAAGCGTTCACAGCTTGGACTCTTGGCATGAATTCGATATTGTCTCTGGCTGAGCATCAAACCCACTGAACCTGAGGTCCAAAAGTACCTACACAAAACCGTGGGATGTTTGAATGATAAATCGCCGACATTTAGTGGCAGAACAAAAAATATTGGCCTTGCTGGGGATATCAATTTTAATTTTAATTCGCAGTGAGAGCGCATACTGGGTGGCTTGATTGACCAGAGATCGGCCTTTAGTGTAATTGACAAGCTCTTCTCTTTTGGGTTCGGATATGAGCTTTCCTGCAAATTCAGCAACAGTGCAATAGTAGAAGGCAACCCAGCAGAGTAAGAGTTGCAGCAGTTGCCAGTGGGGGTGATATTGGATATCATCCATGATTACAGATGCAAAGTCCAAAGCTTATGTCCAGTTTTTTGGGACACAATCTTTTTCCCTGCGTAACTGGACTCTTTCTGCTTTAGCACGCCATTGCCAACGCTTCTGGTCTTGATAAAAGAGAAAGCAGTTCCATTAGATTTCCTGAGTGGAGTTCAATGATAAAACCATGTGGCGAAAATAGCTCAAGATGTTAATAGATTTGACATACCAAGTAGCATAAAGGATCAATTCAGTATTCGGATTTGGTTTTAAGAAGGCTCAGTATTGAAATTGAAGATGTTTTTGGTTTCCAGTTTCCTTATCTTTTATGTTACATTCAGATAAAAGCATCTTACACAAGTCAATGCTGAATTGAATTAATGTGCTGACTTTTGGTTATGCCAAGAGGGGCTTTTTAAAGCCACAGGACTTAATTTAAGGTAAAAGAGGATGCATAGAGCCAAACACACCAACCGCCACCCTGGAGAAAAAAGCCTTGGTGCTAATATTAGGGGGAGACTGATTACACTGCTACTATTAGGTTTTGGCGTCAATTTTGGTCCAAAGTAGGAACGCCCTCGACACTTCTCTTTGGTGTTCATGCCCTCAATCCTCAATGGCACACTACATGATATTATGAAGAGCCAGACCAAACATGCCGAAGCAGACCACAGGGTTACTCACAGCCCCTGCACATTCTTTTGAGGCTGAAATGTGACCTGGTCCTATTTTTCAGCAGCTTGTCAGACTCAGTGTGGTGCAGGGAGGTAAACTAGGAGGGAAAACTGTTGTCACCTCTCTATAGCTCTTACTTTTTCTGACTTACAAGATGGCAACCACGGGTGTCAGAATGAGACCAGATGGCTGGTTTGCTTGAGTGCTGGCAGTCACTTCGGATACAGGAAAGCAAAGTCGCACTTAAACCATCAGCAGTGGACAGTAAATGGAAATTAGTTTATTGGTGAAGCTTTGCAAGTTGATGGACACGGTCTGGTAAAGTAATAAGTGCAGCAACCACATGCATTAAGACGTATAATACCATATGTGAGACTGAAATTGAAGTGACAACATAATGATTTGGGGTGAATTTAGTGAAAATGTTTGTAGCAGCTTAGGGAAGCCGTGAATGTCCAGCTGTGTGTAAGATGCTTAAAACATTGCTGTCCCGCTCCATTTCCAAAAACATTTCTTTTTTCTATTTCCTCCCTCCATACAGTTGAAAAGCAAAGTCTTTGTTGGACAGCATCATCAGAGACTTGGACTGGAAAACACTGTCGAGCATTCAATATGTCCGAGCTTGTCATCGGATGAAGCTCTTTTTGAAAAATGCTTGTTATGACTGCTGCTAACCATATCCACCCACTCTGTGCCCGGTGAGACGGACAGCAAAGAGGAAGTCTTTCAGTCAGTCAGATCGTACTTCATCTCAGCAGGCTATTGAGCTGCTGGACGATGGACAGAGCTTTAAGTGAGACTTTGCACACCAGAGAGCTACCGGTGACACGATGTATAGGAGAACAGTTTATGAAAGATTGTATATTAGTAAAAGCTGAGGATATTAAACATACACATTGTTAAAATGTAATGATTATGTTACGTTTTTGTTCTGTGATAACTTGCAAAATTTCAGAATACTGAATAGTTGGTGTGGTAATGTGTTTATAGAGGGCTCATTAATGACTTAGCCAATCATGGCTTCGTAGGTGGGATTAAGAACGGTGACATCCCATTTCTTTACCATAAAAAATGATACAGCGTATGACTGGGATTGACGCAGTTGATCACATTAACATATTTAAGTAAAGAAAACAAAATTAAGGTACTGTAATTGCTTGCTCCAACTGCTACTGCATCTTTGTTGCAGACAGAAAACACTGGTTGAATTTGACCGGCTTTGTACTTTAGGGATTTCCCACTTTTTTCAGAATACCTTAAATTCTCATGCATACTGTTGGTTTTATTTGGAAAGCTGCTTGTAGTGATAGAGTGGCAAAAGCAAGAAAACAAGCATGTGTTTCCAGTTTAAAGAGCATTAGAGTTAGGTCTTGTTCTCAATGTTTCTTGCAGCTGTAATGCACTGTGGACTACTGATGTGGCTGCTAGGGATGAAACTGTATCCTTTCTTCCGCTATAATGGATTTCTCACAGTAACATTGTTGAATGTTGATACAAAATCTAATCCAAAATCAAAAACGTAACCCTTGTTCTTTTATTACCTGTATTACTGATTGGCACATTTCATGCTGTCAGTACTCCATTATCCAGTCAAATTGGCAGTCAGTGTGATGCTCTGCTGGAAACTTTATGGCCAGTTATCTGCAGGAATTACAATCACAATGTTTTCATTTAAAACATGAAAGACTGCTGATCAGTCTATACCTCACCATTAAGACTAGTTCCTATATGTGCAGGTCTCCACCGGCCACAAACCTACACATTCCTCCTCCTGAGCACAGCCACAAAAGCAGTTCACCTCCTCACTGACCAAAGCTCTCCAAGAAACACAGCCAACTATACCACTGAAATACATTTCAATAAATTTTAATTTCCGCAGCCACTTTTCCTGGTCTTGAGAACGTAATGAATTAGCAAACAAAAGCCTCAAAAGAATTCCCTCCCATTTCTCTTTACTCAATGAATTACCATCGACCACACAAGGAAAACAAAGGATGGCAAGTTTATTTTTCTGTGGTGGGACCGTTTCAACAGAGCGATTATTCACTGACACTACCTTCAAATGTTCCTCAATCAAAGCCTTCAAGCACCACTGACAGAACTCGGCTACAGTGGGAACATACCAGTATGGTGTTTTGCATTGTCACATTATAACTAGTTAAGCACTGTTAGAGTATGTTTTGTATCAATAAACTGGTCACAGAATGGATATAGTGCTGTGAGACTGATCGGCAAGCTGCTTAAATGTATGATCTGAAGCTACTAATGTGTTTATTACTGTCATTTTTCTGAGCAGCTGTACACAGAGAAACGTATTGTAAAAACTCTGATTCATCACCTTGTCTGGGAACATTTCAGTCAGATAGATTTTCATTTGCAATTGTAGCTGTTTAACAATGACATAAACAAATCCCATGCTACGTCACAATGTCGTTAAGTAACATCTTTTGTTTTTATTGTTTTAATAAAGAGACCTCCAGTGTCAGAGATGAAATGTTGCGTGTTGAAAAACGCCGTCAGTTTGCTGAACTTATCCCCAGAGAGAGTTTTGTAAAACCCCAGAGACAGGACTGTAAGAGCAGAATTTTTAAAACGCATGAGGATTTTGGATAATAACTTGTTAAAATAAAATGGACACATGCTATACAAACAAACTGTAAATGAATAACACACATATGCATTGAATGAAAAGCCAAGAAAATGGGAATCTGAAGAAAACAGAGATGTGTGAAAATGTGTTTGGGTTTGTTGCATTTTGTTGCTCTGGCAGAGTCGGCCTTTTTGCAGAAAATGCTTGTGTGTTTGTTTGTGCTTGTATAACCGTGGGGTGGGGGTATATGTATGTGCGTGTGTGTGTGTGTAAGTGGCCTGTGTGTGGCCAGACTCGCTGGGCTGATCTTGGCCCCTGGCTGTTGCTGGCGTTCAGCATGTCTGTAAAGAAACAGCTGGAGGCAAAGCCAACACCAGTCCCGTTCAGGAGCTCGGCCCTGCCAGCAGCGACAGATTCCAGAACTTTCCATGGTCCCACGTCGCCATGCCAACAGGTCTTGGCACGGCACAGCTGTCCTGATCTGCACACCTGGCCCACCAAGAGTCCAGAATCACCTCTCCTGTCACTGTGTGATGAACAGGTCATTTACAACCCAAGTGTTTGTGTGTTTTTAAGAGTTATGGGCCCGGGTAAAGAAAACACCATGGCAGTGGACCTCCTGTGTGTAGCCCTAATCAAACAGAGCTGAGGACCTTAGCACTGTAGAATAGCTGGGCTTGAATTTGTTCAGACTTGTACCACAGAAAACCTACACAGAGGGATATTCAAAAAGAAACTGCATTATGGAAATGAAACTTGATAAAAGATTTGTTTTGTTTTTCTTTGATAGCGCCACAGAGTTTTGTGGTTTCAGCTTGAGGGTGGAGAAGCAACTTGTGAGTCTGGGACCAGCAGGAATATCAAGCTGCAGTCAACAACAAGGGGAATTATCGAAATTCAACCCTCACAAATTATGTGATATTTGTCCTCTCTAATGCTTTCCAAAGTGATGATATGTCCAGGTTTCTTTGGACAGAGAAGGTTTATTTTTGCTGTAATATTTTGTTCCTCAGCTCCAACCAGTCCCTTTAAAGGTATCGAATGCTTTTCCTAAATGCAGCCCAAATTTCAGATTTAGGACATTCATTTGGCTGACAAGTTTTTCCAAAGACGCTTACATTTTTCCCTATAACCAATTCAGGTTTCACTGTGTTGCTCTATGACATTTTGACATTTAGAGCCAGGAATCAAACCACCAACCCCATGATAAATGAGCTTTACCTCCTGACCTGCACCATTCCTAATGGTGACTGCCCCATGATAAAAATGGGATGTTTTGAAGTTCTACTCAGTGACATTTTCATGTGATACTGTCCAGCAGATTATTTGGAGCAAGTACAAGAAAAAGTGAGAATTTAGCAGAAGCAGCAACAACCATTACCTCTGAGCAGACAGAAATGTCAGTAATGGATCCAAGTCCATAGCAGTGGCTGCCAAAATAAAATGATGACTAACAACAAAAACATGGAATTTTAGACTAAAAGCTGGAGAGGTAAAAACAAAAGCTGATAATTCCTTGTGTGATATATGCTAACTGCAGCCTCCCTCAAAGGTATTTTAGGTAAAACAGTCTTATGTACTGCATGCTACTTTTGATTGTACCCTACTATGGTAAAAAGAAGTGTGTT
Source organism: Naso brachycentron (assembly GCA_029874485.1). Lineage (NCBI taxonomy): Eukaryota > Metazoa > Chordata > Actinopteri > Acanthuriformes > Acanthuridae > Naso > Naso brachycentron. The sequence goes on from JAQFJA010000023.1 coordinate 20,164,412, forward strand.
TTTCACAGGAATGCTGCACAACTTCGTGCGGAGCTGGCAGAGCATCAGAGTGTTTTGCCAACAATAAACAGAATTGCACAACACAACAAATGGAAGTACTAAACTATTAAAAAAAAACCCATAGACAAATCAATTAGTTGACAGAGCTGCAGTGGTGTCACTCATTGATTTGAGTCAGAAGTGACCATATTTGGAGGAGAGGGCGGAGCTGGAGAGGATAAGAATGACTGTGTTAGGCCTGGAGACAGCTAGAGGCTGCTTTCAGTCAAAGTGACAATGGCCTTAATAATGCATAACTTAAAGCCTTAATATAATTTAAACGAGCGATGTACAGAAAAACTCACCCCCGAACAGTCGTCATGAACAGGGATTTTAGCTACAGACACCAAAATTGATTTCAGTACTAAGCTGTAGCCATGATAACTCCTGCTGTAAAGTTGGGCATTTTGGGATAGGGTTCTATGAGAATCGACTTACCTTTGGAGCCCGCCTCAAGTGGCCTTTAAAGGAACTGCAGTTTTTTGCACCTCTGCCTCGGCTTCAGTTTTCAGCCCTGAAGGTTGGCGCTTTGTACTCCCTTGTAAATGTACAGTGCTTGAGCAAAAGTACTGTGCTAGCTTAAGATAAAGGAATTTAAAACAAATCACCCTTTCGGTATGGAACAAAATTTATGTGAACCTTGAAATGGGATGGTAGGAAGCCAAATAATCTTGTTTTGCATCTCTTAATATCATTCTGTTGCGTACAGAACATGAAGACCAGATGATACTGGATGCTAAAACACTGAACCACTAATTTATGCTGAGCTTCCCTATGATAAACCCTCTGGCTGAAGAAGTGAAGGACAGTAGGTTTTGATTTATTTTGAGGGATATTTTGTTCCCTGCAGCACAAACAGACTAGCAGAGCTCTCACTGCAGAAACATACCTTTCTGGGAGGATTTTTGACAGGATATGAACCCTGAAACACATATGAACATTGCTAGATCCATGATGGCCAACATGTGTGGCCCACACTATTGAGATATCATATACCCCAAATCTAATATCAAGTGAAAAGTGATAATTTAATCATGATATGACAGTTGAGACCTTTGGTGTAATTCCGATTTAAGTCACAACATGAGGTCTGTAAATTAGACAATATTCTTTTCAGCAACTTGTCTATTGCTTTGGCTAAATGATCCTTTGACAGCATCTGGGCTGAAAACTCTGGCGATGTGTTCCTGAGTCAGTTGTGACTAGCCACTCTAATTCAATTATGGAAAAACCATTTCAAAACCTGATATTTAGGGAGGAAAAGTAAGAGGTTATGCACATCATGAAAATGCACATTTCACCTGGTGTATCTTGGCTCGACATTTTTAAAAGAGGCCAAACTTTATTGCCATTGGAGAAAAAGTTGTAATTTTTGAAGTGGTGTGTGTATGAGAGGGATTATTTCTTGCTCTGTCTCCCTGGATATAGTTGCCACCCATGATATCTAACTCTGAACTCACACACAAACACACTCTCACACAGTAGGGGTGGAGTGCGGAGAGAAAACATGATTTGTGTATGGATGTCCGGCATGCGAACATTTTGATTGATGGGCAGCTAAAGAACACAGACCGATCCTTATTAGTGGCTGGAGGCTGCCAGCTCTGAGGGATGCGTGGGCATGTCCTCCTTGGTAAGTGATCAGGTGTTTGACTCTGTCTGGTAGGAAGGAAGTCCTTATTAATGTTGAGGAGAAGGCCGAGGCTCAGCAACCTCAGGCATGCCTGCCCACACACACACACACACGTACACACACACTCCCATCCAATGTGGTTCATTACTGTAGAGAGCTGGTGTGATCTTACACGAAAGGTCCTGATTGGGAACAGATACCTTCAGCTGTGGAGGTGGTAAAATAAATCTATCAACATTTTTTACTGTTTTTGCCCTACTTGTACCTTTTTAATTTCCCAACGTATGTTTTATTAAAATACTTCTAACCTGCATCAGCTGATGTTTTTTGCCCCTGTAGGTGCAAAACATTGACATATTATCACCTTAGAAAATTGTTATGATGATCACTGTTGTTAGCTTGGCTGACCAACAATCATCTCTCTGTATTTTTATCCTGAATGTCAATACACAGTATGCATGAATATTTTCTCGTATGAAGTGGGTTAAATGTTTAGTCGTAAGTCAAAGTCACATTTGACACATTACAAGCATTTTATGAACCTGTTCGGATCACTTCACTGATTATACTCTTAAGCTGTTTCAAGTGACGAACCACTGCTTATAAAGATTTAAATGTTAAAAATTTTCTCTTTTTAGACATGCTATATATTGTTTGATTCATTAAATCATCCACTAACAAATCCACTAACTCATGCATGCATTTTGGCCTTAACGTTTTCAGCTGTAAGCTTTTCAATCTTTGGCTTTTTAAAAAGGCCCAAAATGATAAATGTCAAAAGGTAAAAGCCTCAGTATCCATATTGTGTCATTATTGTAAGGATGAATATTGGTACTTTTACAAAACATTAACAAAATGAGAATTTTGATAAATTATCATCAGTAATAATGACTAAAAGGATAAAGGCAAATATTACAACAGCTTGAACAGGCTGTTAAGTTCAGGAAATCACAATACTTTACTGCTGGACAACACTGATGCCATACAGTGATGTCAGTGTGATATTATTATATTACCCAGCCTTAACTGGGACAGTTGAACACTTACAGTTCACATAAAAAAGATGTCCTACATTAAAAAGATGCTCCAAGGTGCATTATCCAAATGTCAAACTATTCCTTGAAGGGAAATATCTGGCAGTTCAGATGAACAGGTGGCCTACAGAGCCTTTTGATACTGAAAAGGACCATCTGCTTTGGTCAATGACAGCAGTGCTGCAAACTAATGCTGGGCAATAAATCAATATTTTATCTTATTGTAACAAGAGACAATATATTGTGACAGATTTTGGATATTATTTTATCGTGATATGGTGTAAATGTGGTCTTTTCTTGACTGAAAAGGCTTCATTACAGTAAGATGATGTGATCTTCTGAACTTACCAAACTGTTTTCATGGTTTTCTTATGTACCTCTACCCACTTACCCACATTACTTATGATTAATTATCAAAAAATGCCACTGGGTTAATATTAAGTGAAATCACCTCCAGTCATACTTAAAATACTGTCTCAGCATCGAGGCATTTGGTCAAAAATATTGTGATAGTTGCTCATTTTATCACCTAAGCCGCTCCCACCCCTTCGAGTGAACAACAAGTCACCAGTCACAGCCTACATGATCAATAATTATTGATAACGACCAATATGAAACTTCACTATCATAATAGGTTTTTCAGCAGTATCACCCAGGCCTAGTGTGAACAAAAACAGCAAAGTTGTGCTCCACAAAACCAAAACAATGAGCTGAAAGATGAGCTGAGCTGAAGAGAGATGCAGTGTCGGGTGATGATTCTGGATCCATCACTGCATGTGACTCTCCACACATACAAACTTTAAACTCAGCATAAACACAATTATTTGGGGTTTGTGGGAATCTCCCTGTTACTCCAGCATTGTGGATAGAAATGCCAGCGACCTGTGAAACGAACACATCACACTTACGCAGCCACTTCACTCCCACCATTAACACTGAACTTTAAAGGTCTACAACAGCCCTTTCCCCCTGTAATCCATCTGCACCACAGAGCTCAACTCTCCTTGGGGACAGTGTAAAATAAACATATTCAGCATGCCTCAGTATTTCCAAAAGCCACCCACACAAGCCATACCCCATCTGAGAGAAAGGGGATCTAGGTCTGAATCAGAGCTGCTTTATTTACAACTCTTACAAAACAAACTTTTATAAGCTAATTCCTTTTTGCTCATGCATTGGAGAGGCAATGAAAGCCCGGCCTTATGTTACAGGGTTGTAAGACCGTAGGCAGCACAAAACAAACAGTTGTGAGCTCTGCCTTCCTTCCTTTGCTTTACAAGGGGATGCAGATTGGAGAAATAAGTTGGCTGTTGTGAGCAAATCCGCTTCATGGATTTAGACTGTTGGAAAACCACAGTCGGACAGAAAACAAGCCGCCTGGCTTGAGCCCATGTTTGAATTGCACTCAGTGTTGATTTATCTCCTGCCTGGAGTATGTAATCGAATGTCTAATGGACTCACTGTTCATTAGTGAATTAACACATTTGAACATTTACATCATCAGGGCCAAGCATGTGCTTTCAATTTATGAAGAAAAAAAAGTTATTTTAGAGGTTTTGCTCAGAGGGTGGGGATGTGTTTCTCTGTATAAACCATTCTGAAAAATACCAAATTACAGAACCCGTCAAACTAAAGGTCAACGCAAGACCAGAACACATAAAACAAAACTAGGCCTCGTAAATATTTAAGAGGAACATTACAACAACAGTTTTAAAAGAAGAATCCATAAATGTGATACTGTAGCCTGTGTTAAAATACAACCATCCCAAACTGATCACAACGCCATGACGAACTTAGTGTGGTTCTATCAGCCGCACAGACCAAACCTGTCGTTTGACCTACATGTTGTAGGTATCTACAGTATATGTTCTCGAGTCTGCCTCATAATACCACATTTACAGAGAAACAGTCTGATGAATGTACCAGTTACAATTCAATGTAAAATTCAACTATATGTGTTACTCACAGATGAGACTGAATGTATGAAGCTGATCATCGTGTTTGGTGTCTCCTGTGTGTTTTCCAGCAATCAGCTCTTCTGCAAGCTGACCCTCAGACACCTGAACCGGCAGCCGCATCACGTC
>JAQFJA010000023.1:20380837-20401277 GCA_029874485.1 Naso brachycentron
AAAGACTCAACACACTCACGGATGAATACACATGACAGAAATTACTCCTTTTAAAAGGCCTCATGTTAAGTGAGAAACGGAGATTCCGTGTCAGAACATCCTGGTGTTTAATGTGTGGTGTGACTGTGACAGAGGATATTAAAATAAAAGGAAATATGGAATTGTCCTCCCATTGGGAAGTCAAATTTATGTAGTGGATGTCTTACAAATATGCACACTGAAGCTGTGCCAAACCTTCTCCCCGGAAAACTTAATAAGAAATATTAGATTTTTTCTTCCTGGTTGGTTCAGAGTGAGGGTTGTTTTCCACGGAGGGAAAACTGAGGAGTTTAAATTATGATAACTCAGTTTTTGTTATTTTCTTCCATTAACCAGACTGAAGAAAACCGCAGAGGAAGAAGAAGAAGAAACTGACAATTAGCCAGTGAAGAGGAGGAGAGAGGGGATTCAGGTTTCTCTGGTGAGTAAGAAACATTTCTGACAGGCTTTGAATCCACTTTCCCCATTTTTTTCCCATCGCATCATCTCCAATGACATCGTCATTTTCCAAAACAGTGCGAACTTCCGGCCTGTCAGAAACAAATGGCCTTGTTCTTCTCAAAGGCATTTCCCCTCCCGTAGGACGTGAACACACACAAATGTCAGTCTGTTTGCCATGTCTGGCGAGTGTCTCCAGTCCAAATATCTCCATCTATGACTCTGCCAGATTGTGAATGTATTATTATTACCGCTCTTTGTGGGGCTACTAAGTCCCCGAACGATCATCTAACCTTTCCACCGCCACAACTCTCTCCTCTTTCGGTCTCAGTGGTGATTCCTGCTCTTTTATTCGAGCTGTAAGGCAAAGGTCACCGCTTGCTTGACTGGCATCCGTCCACCGGCAAAGTGTGTTTTTGTGTCGGCATCCATTTTGGCATCGAGGTTTGGCAGCAAATACAAAAAACAACACTGTGTGTCCAGCGTCCAACTGTCTGTTTGATGCATATGGTTGTCAAGGTAACACACCCTCTCATCCTCTCCCACTGCTGTAACTGTGGGCGTCCAGACTTAGAAATCACAAAATAGCACTTAAGGGCTAAATCATGCCTGGTGCTTCTCTCTTATTGACACATAATGTGTCATAATGGAGCGTGCAGAGGTAGAAAAGTGCCCTAATGGTAGCTACACAATTAAGAGCTAAAGTAGCTCCCTTAGGCGCAAGGTCTCATGTGCATTAAAGCCCAGAGAATTGACTCTCAGGAGTTTCTGAGAATGACCCTGAGTAAACGTTGGCTCTTCCCCGCATTTGGGCAATGCTGAGAGCCTGCCTGTGATTCAGCGGGGAGTTGATCTGATGCTCTGTGAGTGAAGGGGACATGGTGTGATGTGTGTCTACAGCCCGGTTGGGTGCAAAGGAAGGATCCGTCCTCGGCCTCGCAGTACGCCGTGCCTGGCATGGAGGCTGCACTCACATGAGGGGAGAGCTGAGGGAGTCTGACGGCTCGGTGCTCATCCGCCTCTGCTCTCGATGCTACACTTGTTTTATTTTTGGCTATGGGGGGGCTCTCGCTCTCTTTCAGATGCTCCATTTATGTAAAATCTTTAACTTTCTTTCTCTCAGTGTGTTTGTCTCTGTATCTACTTCATTCCTTCCATTTGTCATCTCGCTGTGGCTGTCGGCTGTTGTTGTTTTGAAGGTGTGCAGCCGGCCAGAGAGGCTGAGTCCACAGTTTTTCAATGGCCGAGTCATAGAGGGCCACACGTAGGAGCTGCAGACTGCATTTGCAGTTTGAAACACAGTGAGGCGTGAAGCGTCTATTGTGAGCAGCAGCATTCAGGTCCCAGGCTCTTCAATAGAAGGCCGCAGAGGTTTCTGTTACGTCCATAGTGCTGTCTTTCACCGGTTCCTCTCACGTGGCCACAGGGGAGTGTGGGTATTATTGTTTGTGTTTGTGTGTTTCTCTGCCAAATGGGGGGAAGGTAGGAAAAGATCCAGGATCACGCAATCAGAGCTTTGCTTTTCTTCATAGTCATTGCATTGTGCGGTTTTTGACTGTAAGTCTTGGTGACAGAATTACATAATCAAGTCTTGTCATATACAGTGCAGCAAGGAAGAATTTGTGAATTGATGCATTTTGCATTTGACTGTAGTCCAACGCACTGGATTTGAAATAACTCACTGAAGACCAGACTGAAGGCAGAAAGCCCTTGAAACAAGCGACAAGTGCAGATGGCTGCAGTACAGGCCTGGCAGACCAACACCAGCGAAGATGCCAACCATCTATTGATGTCTTTGGATTGCAGAATCTCATTTTCTGCAAAGGATTTTCAATCAAATATCAAATATGATGTGATAATTTAAAGAAAAACAAGGCCACTGTGAGAGGAAATTCTAGAGGTCGACCATGATCCACAAGTCCAGCTTGGAATCTTTTGTTGTATGACATCACTCATCTTTCTGCCCCTCATTTCCTATCAAGTCTTGAATAAAGTAAATTAAAAGCCACCCCACCCCTCCCCCCACCTACCCCAAAAAAGAAAAAAAAAGTTTCATCATGTTAAAAAGCAGGCTTTAGAAAATAAAGACCGTGATAGAGACTATTTAGCCAATCACGGGTCATTTTGGAGTGTGTGTTCCTGTTGGCTGCTCTACAAAGATAGACGTGTGTTCACGTCCCCTCAGCTGGTAAAAACCTGATACAATGGCAGACATCACAGGCGGAAAAGTTGCTCTCCCAGCTTTAACAACAACTGCATACACAGCGAAACAACCCATAAAAAGGAGACCGATGTATCTAGACAATCATCTAAGAGAGAGAGACAACAACAAATTTTAAATCCAGTGTGTCACAGCACGTTTTTCAGCTGTTTGACTGCACTATGATAATCTACTTCAGCTGTGACGTTTTGAATGAATTGAACTGTGACCCACTGACTCTTGCAAATAACCTCCTCTCTCTAAATACCAGGTTACACAAGAGTGTCGTCTATAAGGAGTCGATGCAGCAGCGTTCTGGCATGTGGTTAGAAAGCAGTGATATTACGCAGCAGCAGTTCTGGGATCAGACGAGCTGCAGATGAGTGGAGGGATCCATACGCGCACTGAGGGCCCCTGGGCTGCTCCCAGCACACGTCGTTTCAGATGAGCGCCTTCAGAAAATTCTTAGGTGTCTCTTTGATACGAGCCTGACAATTCTCTGACGTGTCTCTGTGTCAACACTCTGTCTGCGCATGTCATGCTTAAGAGCTACTGTGGCTGAGACAAAGGCTGTGCGTGCCTGTGTGTGTGTGTGTGTGTGAGAAGCAAAGACAGGAAGGTGCAGGGAGACACAGCTAAAGTGTCAGAAAGAAGGACATGAATAAACAAATAGATGGATACAAAGACATAGAGGGAGAGAGAAAGACTGAGTGATGGGAAAGAGGTTGGTGAGGCCCCTCCTGAGGGGCTTCTCCTCTCCTTCTTCATCTTCCAGGGTTTTCAGAGTTGGCTTTGTGCACAACTAACTCACAAACTGCTCAGCCAACGGGCCTGAAGAGTCTGAGGAGACAATGTTCTATATCTGGCTCTACATCTCCATTTATTTTTCTTTCCCAGCTTCTTTCACCTTCATTTCACCTGAAAAACCTTCCTATAGGCCTTGTTCTGCTGTAGCTAGCCTACTTGTCCCCTCTGTGCAATTATCGAGCCTCATTTGTCAACTGTTTTTGCAGCAAGTTATGCATCTAGCACAAAGTATCACAGTTTAATTTTTATCCAATACTTGCCATCAGTTTTTTACAAAGTACTGCAAGTCTGTGATAATTCCTTGTTTGACATTTAGGGAAATGCATTTAGCTTTCTTGTTGACACAAAGATGAGAAGATGTATGACACTCTCATGTTTGCACACTAAATATAAAGCTAAAGCAAGCAGCTGGTTAGCTTAACTTAGCTTCAAGTAAAGAGTGGAAATGGGGAGAAATGCTAGCTTTGTGCCATTCAAGAAATAGTCCAATGCATGACTTCCTGCTAAAGCACAACTTGTCATTTTTACATTTTGTTTTTTGTACTATTTGAACAAATATTAATGGTAAGATAGCATAGAGAGAGGAAGCAGCGGTAGCTAGCTAGCTTGCTAGCGCCGTGGAGGTAACAAAGCCATTCTGGGAACACCTCTAAAGCTCAGTATTAATATGTCATATCCTGTTTGTTTAATGACCATTATGGTTCTGGGAGTTGTATGCCGGAGTTATTTCTTGGATAGAACCAGCCAGCTGTTTCTCTCTTCAGTCAGTCTCCATGTTCAGCTAAGCTAATGTTCCCCTCTCTCTAGCTTCATAATAAGCGTAGGCAGGAGAGTGTTATTAATATTCTCAGCTAACTCTCTGCAAAAAAACCAGTGAGAGTGCTTCTCCAAATGTTGACTACTTCCTGAATGGAGTGATCCACTTTTTGTTTTCAAAATGTTGTTGTTGGCTTAGGATATTCTCAAGGGACTGTATTCTCTCGTGAGCTAAAGATAAAAAGATGCTCAGACAGAATACTTGTTGGTCCTTTAGTGTTTTTATTCTATTTTTAGACAGGAAGATAGTAGAAGTAAAGAAGCATGTTATATAGGTCCGGTGGCTTTTCATACATGATTCCAAATACAAACGCTAGCTTAATAGTAGCTTAGCTTTTTTTTTAGTGCACCTTAATGACACAAAAACTGGAATGATGAATGATTAAATGTCTTTCTGCTCCATCTTGCACTTGGTACACCTCTGAATCCTTCTTCACACTGTGGATGAATGCCAGAGGTCTGTTTAGTTTGATTCTCGGTATCGATGTAGCTCCAGGACAGAGAAGATTGCCCTCACACCGTCATAAGCTGCTGGGATCTATCTGTTTGGAAAGGCCTCTAAGAAACCAAATGATTTATGTGGCTGTTAGGTGCAAGTCCCGGTTCAAGGCCAAGCCTATCTGCTCATCAATATAAACAGCCCACTCCCTGAGTGTTGTGGTGGAATACAAATGGCTGAATTTAGATGTAACCCCTCGCTCACCTGCATCTCAACCTATTCTAATGAGAAATCTCTCTCTGTACCGGGAGAGAGAGAGAGTAAAGGAATGGGATAAATATGAAAAATGAAATCACACTGAAATAGCAAGCGGCATACAGACTTATGTTTTTGGGTTTGAATGCATCTTGTGACTAAATAATTACAGTTGGTGTCCCATTACATTTTTATAAAATCTGGATTTAGTAAATCTTTTCTGTTTCAATGTTTATGCTTTACCATTAAATGCACTTATTCTTTCTTCATGTGAAGGCAGCAGATGGTGCCGTAGTTCCAGCAGAGATTTTCTATCATAATTCGTTAATCTGTCATATTTGACCCTGGGGGCACAAACGCACTGAACACTCACAGTGTTCTTCCCTGGAGGCGAGTCACACACGCCCACGTCCAGCCGAGGTCGACCTCTCATTGCCGACCTTTTCCTGTACCTGCACTGAGTGACAGACGCAGGCAGATACGTCTCGCCCGGCTATTATCCAACACTCAGCAGACACTTCTCCTGCATTAGCCACCGGTCTCATGCCGTCAAACACAGACACATGACAGAGGCTGTTAGCGGAAGCCGGGCGGACTGTTAGTGTTAAATGGGAGCAACGTTTCCTCCGGAATCACCATTTGATAAATGAGGGCTGATGGAGCAGTTCTTGTCGGGTCCATTATTTCTGATAGGGCTCAGACAAACTGTGGGACACCATTTGTGTGAAACACCAAACTCACTTGAAACACACTCAAACTCTTTAAATAATGGATGTAATGGAGAAAATCTAAGCTGTAACATCAGGAAACTTTTTTCAGTTTTGAATCTGGTGAGTTTTTCCATCACGTCTTCAACTAAACTTATGAAGAGAGCGTTTTACAGCACATAAAGGGACTTCCTTTATGAGAAAGCTAAGTCTTACATTAGCATCATTAATACTCATTAGCTAACATTTCAGTCAGCCCGACCCATGAGACAGATAGAAACATGTTCACACTAAGCTGCGGTTAATAACAGTCACCATCAGTCAGTCGCCACCAGGGGCAGCTTTCAGTTGTATTCTTTAATCTCCTGAAATATTTCTTTAATATTACAAAACCCAGTTCTTCTCATAAAACAGGGTCACCCAATTACTTCCCGCCAAAAAATATCTTTCATTCGCTTGAGGGAGATGTTATCTTTCTCCCTGTTATTTCATTTTTGGTAAAATATCACAAGTTTCTCAGCCTCAGAACTTAATTAGATCAAATTCCATTAACAGTCTTTAAAAGGGGAAGATTGAAAATGAAAATTCACACAGCTCTTCAGTTCAAATACAGTCAGAGGAGTTGACTCAGGGCAGTCTTTGATGAATTGTTCGCGTTCCCTGAGTTGTTTGTGTAGTTTTGCATATGAAAACCTGACTCGTGAAATAGAGTGGCCATTGCTCAAGCCAGTGTAATCAAAGTTCATTCAGATTTGGCTGGGAGAAAGTGTTTGGATCAATGCTGCTGGCACACACTTTATTTTCACATTTTAACAACATTTTTCTGCATGTGTTGTAATTTATTCTGGTGAATGTCTTAAGTGGTTTATATTCTGTATAAAACATGACATTTAACTAGTTTACCAGCAAATACTGTGTACAAAACTATGGAAATAGTAAAAAAAAATAGTAAACAATAGTAAAGTAAAAATAGTAAACAAATAGTATATAGTAAACAAATAGTAAATAGTAAACAAAGCCAAGTGTCATATCAAGTCTTTTCATAAATTAGTGCACAGATAAATTAATAGTCATCAGTGATTTTGATCATATCTACAGATTCATTGATTTAAATCCTTTATCAGGCAAAAAAATCCAATATTTGCACCGAACTGTTCCTCCATGATGAAAACAAGATGAATGTTCAATAAAAAGGGAACAATGTTGCAAAAAAAAAAAACAATGCTGAAAGGTATTACATGACAGCCTGTATCTACCTTGACTGCAGCTTCCACTGCATGTATTAATATACATGGAACTGGTTCAAATGCCAACCTAAAACCAAAAATGTCAAGTCAAAGTAGTGCTGAGATTATATGTCACTTATCAGTCACTGCATTTTAAGATTATCAATCAACAACAATTTTGTATTTACTGTGGTTTGCTTTTCTCTGTCATAAAAAACTAAAAGTGTCATTTCACTTTAGTGTTGAAATGATTGGTCAGTTAATCAGTTTGTCAATTTCTTTATGAGTGAATTTGAAATATGTCACTCCTGTTGAGTCATTTGTTCAGCCTATTTAAAGTTAAGAATTGCAGATGTTTCTCTGCTTTGAAATAAGTGGGGTGGCAACCTTTTTTCCACTATAAATCCAAGACTTCAAATGAAAATCTGAAAATGGACTAAATCGATTAAACACACACACACACACATTTACACACAAATAAAACAAAACTGGAACCACAGATTAAGAATTATTTTAATGAACAAATATAAACTAACCAAAAAAAGAGTAGAAGTTTCCTCTGCTGCTCCAAAAAGTTTCTACGTCTGACCTGTTGCACTGATATGCAGGATCTTACACAATAACTCATATCTTATGATGAGATTGAGGAGGAAAAAATAATAATTTTTCCAGAACTTGTTTTACATTTTTTAAAGGGTTAAGTCCTGATTGTGTCTTTCATTAAAAAAACACCATGATTTGATTTTCTCACACTTTGAAAGGGCTATTGTTTGTGTCCTCTATGTCTGAAATTGGATGGTGAGTCCTTTTAGAAAGCAGCGAAGGGGAAATGATTTGTATTCACCTGCCGTATCTGAATGGAGCTGAGGAGGGGCTAAGAGAGAGAGAGAGAGGGGGCAACTACATAGTGCCTCCTTCATGTGATAATGGATTGCTCTGACATTCACACACATTGTGCTGTGGTGTGTCTATCAGTCAATACTTGCTAACTCATGGCATGAATGGCAAATTTTAAACAAATGCCATTAAAGAACTGTCTTGCAGTGACACAACAGGTGACAGATTTGTGTATTGCAAATCTCTGTTACTTCAAACCGTCGGTGTGCAGGGTGGTTATGCACAAACACAGGCAACATATGTGTCTCACAATCATCCATTCCTGCAAGTGATTCCTCTCTCTCTCTCATTGTCTTTCGTCCTTTTTCTTTTTTTATGTAACTGCACTCTCTTTTATTGGCCCGGCCGGGCAACTGGATTCTTCTGTCTGCTGCACAAAAGAGACAAAGTGGAACCGGGGACGGGCAGTAATGAGCAACTCCTCTTACAGTGTTACATATAGAGCGGCCACGGTGTGGGGAAGCCTTCTGGAGACAATGGAGGGTTTTGAGAGGTCTGGAGCCCTCTGAAGCCCCTCTTTGATTAAGTTTCCTGGCACTGGGATCCAGTGTTGGGGCTGATTGTGGAGTGGGAGCTGTGGGTTCAGGGAGGGGGTGAGGACACTCCTCTGCGCTGACCTTTCACAGACACAGGTGGGATGGAGTAGAAGGGGCTGGTGTAGGAGAAGGAGGGGAGCGGCAGGAGAGGCCTATTGTGGCACTCTGTGAATGTAGAGGTGGCACTCAATAACACTAGACCTCACTGCCTTCGTCCACCTGCCGGGGATTTTCTCACCGCTACTTTATCACTGGCAAATTACATGTTCTGGGAAACGATTGTTCCAGCCACAGTCAGTCTTCAGTAATGTTATCTGATGTTGCGGTTGATTCTGCAAGCAGCTAACACAATTTATTCTTTTCTAACCATTCTCGCTCAAGGGAAGCACTCTGCGCCTGTTGATGCCAGTCGGTTGGTCCGACAGTTTGGTAAAAAAATGAAATATCTCGGCAAATATTAGTGAAAATTTTGTAGAGGCATTCTTGGATTTCATCCTTTGTACAGACGGAGAATGAAATCTACTGACTTTGGTCGTCTGCTGACTTTACAAATCCTCCGCCGAGTTTTCAGTTTTGGCTTTTAGTGACATATCTTGACAACTAGTGGATGGACTGCTATAAAAATGTGGGTCTACAGATATCAGTTATCCCCAGATAATAATCCTAAATACTGTGGTGGTCAGCTGATTTTGCTGATTTTGCTGTAGCGCCACTATGAGATCCACATTTGTGGTTTTGAGCATCTGAATACTATTCAAGGTGCTAACTTGGCAAAAATTATAACAAGGTTGGGTGATGGGTTAAAATTTTCAAACCAAATACATCAGCCCAACAATCAGCGATTGCCAATATGTGTGTGAGATATGTGTGAGTGACAGTTTAAAAAAAGCAGATAAAATTCACAAAATGTCAATAAAGTAAATGGCATTGTCTTAATTAAATAGAAAAGATAAAACTACACCTTTTTAATTCATATTTCCCGCTGTTACCAAAGAAAAGTGAGCTTAATTGCTTTGCCATCATGAAACACACCTGATTGAAACAAAATGAAACAAAATGAAACTCGCCTTAGCGATGAATGTTAAATATTCTGGTTTCAGACACTGTATTCCCTGCTGCAAAAGGTCACTCAGAACAACTGAAGTCAACTAAATTCCAATATATCCATAAAGTCAACCATCCTTATCACATTAGCACTGTCAATTCTAGCATTAATATGCTGTTAACTTCAACTAGCGTGGCTGTAGACTCTTGTTCTTGTGTCAAGTTAGTTTAGATGCTTTTTACTTTTTATATCAACTTTTTAAAGACACTGGATGATTAAAAGATCTTTTCTTTCATCTTTTTTTTTACTTGAAAATGCCTCTAAATCATTTTTCATGCTCTGATTGAATCCCGTCATGGTATTTAGTCTGATCATGATCATCAACACGGCTTCGGGACAGAGAAGATTGTCCTCAATAAGACTAGACTTCACTCTCTCCATCCGACTGCTGCTTTCTCACTGGCAAATTACATGTTCTGGTAGCAAACAGTGGTAACAGATTGTTCCAGCGCACAGTCAGCGTTCACGCTTTGTTATCTGATGTTGTCGGCACATTTTGCTCGACTGAATGGTAGCATACAAAGCGCAGACAGGTCTAAATGACCCATCGCTGCCTGCCTGCCTGTACTGTATCAGCACAATTTAAATTCCACCAGAAGAGTGTTTATTATACAGTAGTGCATAGAAAGGCCTGGTTGCATTAGCTGTTGACTCCGAACAATAATGTTTAGACACAGTTTCTATTTGTCACGCTGGATCACATTGCCAGGACTTTATTTGCTATAAAACATCATGGCTAGTTTTTGTGTGATTGAGGTGAACATTTCCTCTACTGCCTTTGTTACACTCTCTTTTTTGTTGCACCCCTAAGCTTAAAGTAAACTCTGCATATTGGCCCCATCTTGAGAGACCCTTCATATGTGCAGAAAGCCATCCGGTGTGGACACGGTGGCAAACTGAGATTCTAATCATACCTCTTTTGTTGAGCTCAGAGGAGGTTGAGTTGTTTTTAAGGGCAGAGCAGATGTCAAGCGTACAGTTTCTCTCCAAGGTTACTTATGAGATGACAAATGGGTCTGGGCCCCTTTGTTCCTATTTTCACCACATTTCTGTGTTTGGTGAGAGGGTTGACATCTTTCAGTCGGTATGGAGATCCGAGATCACAAGGGGATTGCCATGGATACTGAGTGCCCTGTTGGAGCGCAGTTTTGAGTGGTTCTGCTCAGCTGAAATGTGCATGAAGTGTGTCTATATTTAGCTTTAAAACATTTTCCTGCCTTTACTGAACAATGAGACTTCTGGATTAAATTGTGTAACTGTAATAACAGTATTTGTCTCTGATTCCACAGATGTATGTTTCTGTCTGGATTTGCTTGTCTTCCCACAGCAGATTGGTTTTGTGTTGATTACTTTCTCAAAGCTGTTATGTTTCTGTAGCTAAAGTGTGTCTTGACGTTGTGTGCCTAGGATTTTGAGAGTCCCTTGAGCTATTCAGGAAGCCAGTCGGAATGCATTCCTCCCACTCTGGTGCATTTACTCATGATAATGAACCTCTGCTCAGCATATGAATGGCTTCAGCCCTACTACACTCATACGGCAGGCAAAGCGGACTCCAGCTCCATCTTTAATGTTCGACGTCTTTCACTGACCCATTGACTCTGTGGACACACACAAACTAGTAGGATGCATTTGCAAATGAATGTAAGGGAGTATGAATTCACATACAAATGTGCATGAACTGGACTGCTCGGCGATATTGAAACACTATCTTTTAAGGAGTAATTACAGTGTTGGGATTAGCTACCAAATAAAGGTCAAGTTCAGATCCACACTTGCTCGTTCAGCTTCCCCTCCTGATCTCATTTTAATGAATGCTTTTTAAAAGTGTCTCCACTCGCTTAATTCTCCAGTAATGAACTACTGTACATGTTGGGTGTCAGACAAGTGTACAAATGCACTTTGGGGACTTAACTTTTGCCCACTTGCCATTGCTACTTTAATAACTAATGATTTAAAGCTTTTCTTCATTGTGAGGCAGTAAAAAGATTAAAAGGGCTCCAATTTGCCCCCAGCAATTATCCTAAGGAGAGAGAGAGGGCCTCATACACCCATCCAATCAGGAGAATGCTCTCAGAGGGAGTGCTGGTGGAAAGCAAGGACGTGACTCACCAGCTATATGTCATATTTAGCTGATCTGCAGTGATGAGATGAAAGCAAAATGCCTTTCGCCTCCATTCAGGTTGAACAGGCAGGGATTTCCTCCTCAACACAGCCGTCCCATCTAGTGGTGCAGCTTCCATCTGCATGCTAAAGAGGAGCCTTCTCTCAGAGGTGCCGGCGCCGGCAGTGATTAGCATTTGGGTAGAGGGGACAGAGAGCGAGTCCCGGAGTGTTTTTGGCGTGTACAGGGAGCAAGCTTAGTGAATGCCAATGTGCACTGCTCTGTGAGAAGAGGAGGACCAAACAAATTGCCGGACACGTTGTATTAGTAGCAGCTTCCCATTAGCATTAAGAGTTGCGGTCGATTGATAGCCTGGGGAAAAGTATTGAAAACAAAGTAACATATGCATAAAGGGCTGCTGCAGAGATTTAATATCGTGCTTTCATCAAGTGAGAATGGTTAAAATCAACGCAAAAAGAAGCCAAAATTTCCAGAGTTTTATTTATTTATATATTTCCTCGTATGAGTAAAGCTTCAAAAACACAGCAGCCTACACTTCCCATAAGGCACCCTGAGATTTTGATCAAAACCAATTTAATTTTTGCTAACAACACGAACTCAACAAGATAGAGGGGAGGAGGACATGAACAGCATATTGACAGTTAAGCAGATGAATTAAAGATCCTCACTTTATTGTCTGGCATTGTACAGTGCAGATGAAAGAGCTGCGGCATGGTTTTTGAGCCGCGGGGTCTCCCTTAACAACAGGACCCCAATTCATATGTTAACCACACCAATTATTTGCATACGGCCCCCCAATTATAAAAGCTAATGAGAAGATTATGTGAAACGTACGCTGAAGCAGGACGTGGAATTTCCATTGTGATCCTGTAGCTGCAGATAAAAGGCCTATGAGAGGTATTAGTCAAAGCCAGTGAACATCCAGCCTCATACATCATAGCTATAATTCATATCACTGCTAACGTCTGTCCACTACATTAGCTCTGAATCCATAGCTCAACAATGGGACCGACTGATTTTTGGGGCGCATGCTGATACCAAAATTAGGGAGTAAGAACATTTGAATATCTGATATTATCATAAATATCATAAATAAATATCATAAATATATATAATATCAGCTGAATTTGGTCATTAGTTACTAGTAATATCACTATTGTAAATCACTTGTCCGAGAATTTTTTCTGGCCTCAAAAAACATTTTTAATACTAGCACATATCCGCTGATACAAATATTTCTACGATAGGCCAGTATCAGTCAATTATATCAGCAAACTGATGTATTGCTTGAGCCCTACTCAACAGATTAAATGTGCCTGTAAGGGATATTTAGCAGTGATTTACCTTTATACTTAAATCCCATATAGCTGTGACTTTTCAAACTTTGGTTTCCAGTTAAAGAAAGTCTCCCTGTCTTCTACAGCAAAGCCCTGTAAGCGATCTCCCGCCGCTCCACCATAGATGTTTAACGGCACAAAGAAATGGGCACGCAGCTCTGGGCATTACTGCCCTGCAGTGTCGTCCTGAACTACATCAGGAAAATAAACTCTTCCAACCGTATCCATTTTCTCATCACCACCGTCGTGAGTGCAGAGCAGTTCTCATCATTATAACCCCACATTCAGCTGTCTGTAGGGGATCCCTGCTGCTCCATTAAGGCCATACCGAGGCTCACAAACCCCTGATTGCATGAGCCATCAATAGCGCTGATTATAGGAGTTAATTAGGGTGAGAGAGATGCTTTTCTTTCATCATAGATGTCGGGACTGTACAGAGCTGATGCAAGAGCAGTGATTCTGTCACCTTTGCTGTATTGCATCAGTGCTTGGCAGAGACACTGGAAATATCTTTACTAGTGGTTAGCATAAAGCATATGGAGTGTTATCTGCTGCTGTTTGGGAAATTCAAATGGGTTTTTTCCCCTGCTGACTGCTATTCATTTACAACATGGTGTGCTTCAATCTCAGTGCTCATGCCCCTGTCAGCTCCGTCTGTGTGCGCAGACATGTCCTGACCCTCGTGTTCTTCAGCCGGCGAGAATGAATGTGTGTATGTGCATCGCTGTATGTGCTGCGTCTTTGACATGGGTGCAAAACCAATTAGTTTGGGGATGGTGAAGTAGCTGGCCATGGGAACATGACAATGGAGTAATTGAAGAGGCTGGCTGAATGAGAGGCCAGACAGCTCAATGCAGCTGTTACACAAGTGCTGAGTGTTTTCTCCACACATAAAATGGACAGAGAGAAAAACAGGTCCTGATTGAAGGTGGTCTAATGTGGTTGTAGACAGTTATTAACATTGCAGCCTTTCACTTTGCTGACATTAATTTTTACTAAGGAAACACGGCTTAGCAGGTTGTGTTGTGGCATTTTTAAGGTATTCAGCAGGAATTTTTCATTATTTACTTAGTTTCATACAAATCAGCTAAACCTTATATCACAGCAGAACATCCTGTTGTACTTCAGGTTTTAATTTGTCGTTACAGTCATTCACAGCAACCACTGACTTGCACTCATTTGTAAAACATACAGAAATCAATTGGTAGACTTTTAAAACTTATTTAATGTTTATAATCCATCACAGCAATTGTCTAATTAGCGTTAATACTTGTCTAAGTTACATTAATATTGCACAGTGATGCAGCTGAGGGACGCCATTACCATGACTAAATCAATTTTTTGACTAATTCAGTTTTTATATTATGGAAATTAATGGAAATCAGTGACTACTTGAGATGATCAGGAAATTCCACAGAAAAGTTGAAAACTCTACAGCACACACTGTTTTTTTAAGATCTTTTGCAAAAATGGAAGGAGTCTCTTGTAGTGACAAACTCTCAGAGAATTAACACCTAAATGTGTTGTTCTCTTGGGCTCTAAGGAGCAGTTTAGTCTCTTTCAGCTGGGGCTTTGACAATAACCGCAGTACAGTAATACCACGACTATGTGACGTAACCGTGGGGCTGACGTCATTACCGTGACACCGCATTTTGTTTTTTGTTAATTTAATTAAATTTTTGCTTATTAAAGTTACAGGAGAGTATAGAGCGTTTGGTCTAAAATATAAACACATTAAGCATTATTTAGTTATCATCTATTGAGTGTCTGCCATTACATGCTCGTGGCTTCTGGAGCAGCAAAAGTAGGTAAGCAGTCGGTTTCTGGCAGATGATAATTTTTCTCTGGACTTTAATGACAGCAGCTCCTCTGTGGCGGGAGGAGAGACTTCAGTCCAGCCGACAGTGATCCGTGAGACCTGGGTCAGATAAGCGGAGCGTGAATGGACAGTAACGAGCGGTGAGCACCTCCCGACAGCGTCACTCGCAATTTAGTGCAAAAGAGAGCGTCAGTTAAAAGCGTTGTCTTTTCTACTGTTGTCACTAAACTGGAGCATGTAATATTTCTAGTTAAGAACATTCAGAGGATCGGTTATTAGACTACTTGAAAACATTTTTTAATCGGTCAACAGTTTGAAACATGGAAATAGTTTCTCCCCGTCCATCTTCTCTTCAGTCTCCTCCTCTGCTGAAACAGCAGCAGTCAGCATCAAAAGTGGGACAGTTTTGATGCTGACAGGAAATATGTGGCCTGTTTTTAAATAGAATAAATAGACTGTCGAGCTCCAGATAAAAGTAGAAGTCATAATAATTAACTAACGCTCTGATAAAAAAAATCTATGATGAAGAAAGCATTAAGTACATTTTCTGTTGTGAACATGTTTTTAGCTTAATTTCTGCTTCTTGCTTGCCTGCAATCAAGTCCAGGAGATGTTTTCTGTGCGCAATTACGCACAGGAGGCAGCAGCAGCAGGCAGCGCAACTTAACTGATTGTATCTCCAGAATACAGACATAAACATAAATGCATATTAAT
Source organism: Naso brachycentron (assembly GCA_029874485.1). Taxonomy (NCBI): domain Eukaryota; kingdom Metazoa; phylum Chordata; class Actinopteri; order Acanthuriformes; family Acanthuridae; genus Naso; species Naso brachycentron. Next base: position 20,396,295 of record JAQFJA010000023.1, read on the forward strand.
TCAATAATATATGAAATGTAGTGGCACATATAACTGTAGAAACGTGGGAATGATGGTCCAAAAAGACGTTAAAACGATGTTTGTACAATTACATGAAAACTTCATCGCAATTAACCGCGATACCGTGGTGATATATTGATTCATCACCGTGGGAAGAAAAAGTCTTTACCGTCACAGCCCTGCTTTCAGCTCATTGTTCTCGTTTTACAGTCTGTAACATTGTTTTGGTTCAGTCACATCGTTTTCCTGATGTAATGTTTAGCCGCAGCAAGCAGCTGTTTTTAGAAATGATGCTCTACTGTAAAAACTCCCTGTAAATCTTCACCAAACAGCAGACAGACCCAGTTAACGGCTGCTGCTGGTAAACATAGTGGAGCAATTAGCCCCAAAATAATTCCCTCAGAAGTTGGTGGAGAGCAAAACATGTTCACCATATGAACTAAAACGTTGATCATATTTAATGATGCTTACAACTTTTTCTCACTGCTCCAAAGTGGCCAGAAAAAAATCAGTTAGTGCAGATTTAAGAACCTAAAACTTGAGGGGAAAAAACTCTGGTTTGGTCTTTTCTGTACTTTAGCAGTTGTCATCGGTGCCTTTAGTAACAATTGTACTGAGTTTTTAAGTGAGACAGGAGCTCAGTTTATTTTCCTTTTAGCGTCATCTATTTTGAAAAATAACTAAAATTCCTCACGTTAGTGTCCTTACCCACCTGTCGTGTTCCTTTCAAACAGACCACTTCCTGTTCGATTTTATCAGCCATCTGACAGCTTTTGGCACAGCATTCCCAAAAGTCCTGTGTTTTTATCTCAGCCTCAGCAGTCTGTGATCAGGCGAGCTTTATTTACTTGGACTTTCTCCATTGCTGTCAGCATGAGATGCACAGGAACGTTCAACAATGGTGATGGATGTTCTGTATTTGTGTGTCCCCTCGAAGGATTGTGTATTCAAATAAGAAACACACTCTAAACTGTATTTCTTTCTTTAAGATGCAACGCTTATCTAGCTTCAGCTAAAAATATGCACATTAAAAAAGCTTTTGCCTCACGAGTAAAGTGAATGCTGTAGATTCAGGAACATAATTATTCTGCTGCTTGATTTCAATAGAGGAAAGTCTCCACATTTGGTTCATTTTTATGCTCACTGGTCAGGCAGTGGATGTCAGTAGTTTCAGGCCCTGGTGGTTGGCTCCTCTTCTTAAGAGCCCCACGTGAGCTTACACTGTCTTCCAAATGTGTGAGGGATTTGAGGGGTTGGCCCCATATCACTGTAGCTCATACACACAAATGACTACAGGCTCACATATACAGTTTGCACACAAAGACACGCATGTGCTGACCGGCTTGAGCTGAGCTGCTACACCTCATTAAATTGGGAAATGAATCCTGGATGAAGCTCTGGCTCGTTTCCAGATAAGAATCGCCGTCTTTCGGGGATTCACCGTAAAATTTATAATTAACACATTTATTCTCTCGCTGTCACAAGCTGGTCTTTTTTTTTTTTTTTCACTTCACCTGTGACTGTTCACTGCCAAATCCAGTCTGTTTTTTATGTTCTTTTCTGAATTATAGTGACTTAATGCATTTTTACATTAACAAAATTGACTTGGCGCTGAGAACGTTTTATGACGCAATATTTCACCAATCACTATGAATAGAGTTGCATGAATGATCTGATTGTAAATTTTGACACACAGGATGTTAAAAATAAATATTGATGACCAAATTCACTTGCAGCTTTTCTGCTCAGTATGAGTTCAACACCCCTGCCTGCAGCCTGCAAATGAGCTTGATGAAATTGCCCCCCATCCCCCCCGAATCTTTTTTATGTCAAATCCCAAACCAGAGCTGGCTGACGGTGTCCGCAGCAGTGTGATTGGCCGCCGTAGGCAAACAACACAAGCCTTCCCTAGAGAGGTGTGGTTGAAGCCGGGGGCAGCAGACGTCAGCCTCGGTCTCCTCACATGCTAACAGCAACACCGGCTCTGAGGACGCTACTGAATCATGACTTTAGGGCTGCACTAACAAATACATCAGCTCCCATATGAGGAGGCTGTGACTGCCTCTGGTCACAGACATAGCTTCCACCACCTCATCTGCAGCCCTGACAAGACCCACACCCAAAGGCAGGAAAGAGCAGCTCCACCTTTGATAGGATGGGCTCCATTTGATTCTTTCATACAGTAAAGGCATTAATATCCCGAATTTTGATAGTGTGCTTTTGTGATAATGCAGCAAATTAGTCTGGCTGGACTTTAATTTAAGCTGTGACATTTTAATACTGTGCCAGCAGATGCTGCGGGAAAAACAAGCAGGAGGGCAAGAAAAAAACAGGTCAGGCTGTCGTTGTTAAAAGACCGAGAACGACTCCTCATAAGTTCTGTTTCTTTACTCTTTGTACATGTAAGCTCACATTTCAACAAAATAATGAAATGTACTGTTCATTTCTTTGTAACAAGGCTAAATTATGCAGATGAATATGAATTAAATTGAGCAAAGTCATTTGGACTCAGTTATTATTATTCTCTGAAGCTTGGCTCACACTATTTTGACCCTGACACTGATTATTACAACATTTGCATTTTGCCATCATTCCCTGTTAGCTGCCTTAATGAATAAATGCTTCAGGTGGGAGGAAGGTGTGATATGGCAACACAGAGCTGCCTGGCAACAAGAAAGAGATTTCTATGTATATTTCTGTTGTTTTCTCGTCGCTCCACTTCAACCACCATGCAACATAATGGGGTTAGACTGTGTAGCAAAAGGAAATCCTCTCTTAACTAACAGTTAATCAATGGCCAATTAGCCTTTCATTAGTTTTTTAAGCCTTTAAACACGCCACTTTACTTGAACCTGAGCGCCCTGTTGAACTTGTACCATCAATCCTCATTGAACGGTGTCTTCTGCGATGTTAGAAATTCTGCTCAATCACGCGAGAGGTCCGCCACTAAAAAAAGATGATGCGGTGTCTAAAATCCGACCTCTTTGGCGATCAGTTTGCCGCCGGCTAAGCCAGTCAATCAGACTGATAAAGCTGAGAGTGAAATGGAAAGTAACGCGAGTGTCCCCTTGTCTTGTCCCTTGGCATGTCATCTGCCAGCTGATGTGATCGATATGGCACGGGAGCCTAATGGCATCGTGGCCATGGCGGTGATTAGTCGGGTAAAATGAGCCCTTGTGGGCCCCGTCGGACCATATTGGAGTGTGCTAGATCAAAAAGATAGCTTCCAGCAAACTGCACTGCATGGCAACAAACATCGATCTGTGGCCAGAGCTCTGTGTGTGTGTGTCTCTCTCCTATCCTCTCTCTCTCAGCGAATAATAAACACAAAATACAACTAACTCAGAATTATGATTGATAGCTGCAGTAACTGGATGTGCTATTCAACCCCAGTAATCTCTGCTGCTGCTGCTTCTATCCTCTTATCTCTGACGCTGTCCCTCTCTTTCTGCCTTTCTCTCCCCATAGTTGTGGATGTGCACGTGTCCTCAGACAGCGTGACTGAGCAGAGAGGTGGGGCGCCGCTGGATTTCGGGGCAGACCTTTGCGTCACACACCGATGATGGAGAGGAGGAGGATGGACGCAGCGCTGCTGGTGCTGTTCCTGGGACACCTCACCACCGCGCTGGAGGTCCCTCTAGACCGTAAGGACGCACATCACACAGCGTGCAACACATTCATGTCCAATAGAGTGTAAATGGACCAGTGTGAGAGTTCCAGTTTATCTTAGACTGAAACAGTTACTCAATAATCGATCAGTTGTTTGACAGAAAGTTTAATGGCAGTGGCTTTTATGTAGAAAAACTCTACTGTAAATGAGAGTAACCTGAATTTGTTTGAGGTTCTGAACTGTTAATGGGGCTAAACAAGAATTTTAATATGTATTGTAACTTTATGCTTTAAGAAATTGTCACATGTAACTATTCTCTGACATTTTATAATAAAAGACTGATTAAATTAAAGAAATGAATTACAAAATAAGCACTTATGTCTAGTTTTTTTTTGCAACAAGTCAAGAAAGTATACAGCACATCCATAAGCTGTTTAAAAGCAGGTGTGTTCTGTCATTCAGTGGTTTTCATACAGATTGAACAATGGAGATATAAGATCTTTACAGATGGAGTTGGTGGATTTAGTTACATTTTGACAAAACCAGCCAGCTATTTACAGTCTTTGTACTTATTTAAGCCACACATTTATCAAATGAACACTTAGATGGTGTCGAGTTTCTCAAACTGTTGGCAGGAAAGTGAATAAGAGTTTTTCCTAAAACGAGATATATTATTTTAGTTTATGAAAGTTTGGTTTTTGCTTCTTAACATCAATTTTTTCCCTTAATTTCCCATTCAGTAGCTTTGTACTCTGCACTGTTTGGCAGTTTCACATTTAGGCCCTTATCTTACAATGATTTTGCTACATTAAAGCTTAAACTGCCAAATATTTATCATTCATTGGTCTAGAAAATACGAGTGAATAATCATTTTCCAGAGTTTATCAAAATATTTGCAGATTAGTTTTCTCATAGACAACTAATCAAAAGAAACCTTTCACCTCTAATAACATTAATTTGAACTCTCAACATTTTTACTAGCGGTAGATCTTTATTTTCTTATCAGCTTCTGTTTCATTTTTAAAGAAGACTGCATGTCATGTGTCTGGTTGTGTAAAGGAAACACAGTTTAGACCCAGTGTTCCTCATTTTGACTGATGTGGAAAAGGAAAGAGTTTGTCAGGTCGACCTTCAGCTGCACGGCCTGCTGTCTCTGTGGAAGTGGATCTTCTACATATTGTTTGGCTGGAGCTGTTGACCACTGGAAGCTGGCGTTTCTCAACTGGGGACTGGCTTTGTTTAAACAATGTGTAAAGGAGACATAATGCAGGAAGTTTTTTTTTCCATTACTAATGTCTGCTTCTCTTTACTGTCACATTTTTTCTGTCTTGTTTGCTGATTCTTGGAAAAAAACTCTAAAGTTCTGGAAGGAT
>JAQFJA010000023.1:20478541-20489851 GCA_029874485.1 Naso brachycentron
GAGAGGCACACACATGCACAGAGAGAATAAAAAAAGAGATTTGATGAGAGATGTAGCTGGAAAGAAACTGGACAAAACATAACAGGCATTTTTGAGGAGGGTGGAAAGAATTTATGAGAGAACACACCAGGCAACTAATAGCAGGATGGAGAAAGAAGATTTGAGCCACGCTAGCAGTGCTGAATGAGTTTTTTTTTAAAATCATTGCTGTTGTGAGGAGGGTGCAAGGCCTTGTGCAAACTTGACATGCCAGGCCCTGTTCATTTATTTTTTTGTTTTTTCATTGACACACACCTATTCTAGTTCTTCTGCACACATAATCGTGGTTCTATACACTTTTAACCAACAGAATAACACAGCTGTATCATGCTCATAGTCTCAGCTATGATTCTTTGCTATCTTTTAAAGGGAAATGAAACAGTCAGCTCAGCTGTCACTTTATTTTGACATACATTTTGAACATTAAAGCTATATATGCCTAAACATTTTTTTAGCTGTAAGTGTTTCTGTAGCCAAACATTATAATCACAAATGTGCAGGCTAATAATAAAACTGATATTGCTTCATAATAAAATGACCCCACACAAAACTGACAGCATTTTTTTTGGCATACCAAACCAAGTTAAAACTGACCATATGAAGGGGCTAGATGGAATTTTCATTAAAGCTCTTACAGTTCATCCTGAGGGGCACATGGTCAACAGGATAATTATTCAAAATCACAAATGTGAAACTATGAAACTGATGATGGGTCTACAGGAAAAAAAATTAGGTCACCACTGTCTTCTGCCTACATCATCAGGGATTTATAAAAGATCAAAACTTTTCGCCCCAAATTTGAGTGACAATCATATGAGATATTTCACCTGATACATGACCAAGTGAAGGCATCACCTGGAGTTATGAGGGTTCATCTTATGGGCATCTTCAACTCATCATCAAGTGTCAAACTCATGATGACACATGAGTCATGTTGACTCGTGGTGGACCATGAATGTTTCAGTAATGGACTGTGAATGGACTGCATTGCACTTGTCAGATTTTTTGACAACTCAAAGCGCATTTACGACACAAATCAGCATTCGCTTACTCACACGCACATTTACACACTAACAAGGCAGCTTCTCTACAAATGAAGTTAATTCATTAACTTAGGTTTGGGAGCAAGGACACGTCTCAACCATATCTCTAATCTCCTGACAAGTCTCCTTATACCTGGTCCACCCATTCAGCCCTGTTTGTCTCAGGTCTCTCGACCCACCCACCCTCTTCTCTCTCCTCTCACTCTTCCTGATTAATCCGGTGCATACCTTCATTACATCTCATTACAGGTATGGGTCCTTAATCAGCTCCGGGAGAGTAAATGCTGACACAGACCCTCCACACTGATGAGACTCCTTCTGTCTGATGGACACATCCTCCCACAAAATCCTAGATAACTTTCATTTAAAATTGTCAAAATGAATTGTTGTGGTGTGGTCCTTGCTGGTTAAAGTGCCATTCTGCTCAACAGGAACTCATGCACACACAACTATGTCACAGTGGTCAAGATTTTTTAGTTTTGGCTGAAGTTGTGAGCTGACTGACTGACACTGAAATCACTGCAGCTGGTGCAGCTAGCATAGCTGACAAGAGAGTAAAGAGAATGGAAGTGGTCATAGAAGGAAATTCAGGAAATGTGAAGAAAGAGGAGCAGAGCGTAACAGTGGGATATAGGTTAGAGAGACAGACAGACAGAGAAAGTGAAGCACGGCAGTGAGAATGAAGGATGTCTGTGTATGTGTGTGTGTGTGTGTGTGTGTGTGTGTTTGTGTGTATCTCCAGGCAGTGAGGCCTTATGTGCCCTCCTTTAACACTCCCCTTCACCATCTGTTACTTCCCACATTACAGCGAGAGGAACGGCACCAGTGCTTATCTTTCCAAGTTACACTCCAACTGCTATTTCAGCACTGCACCAGAGCCGCAGTGACTCCCCTCCTGCAGCCCTTCCCACATTTATTTTTCATATTTACATGCAAAGCATTTTTCTCACACTCATGCACAGCAATCTAAGTGCAACAGTAGAATAAGGTCACTATAGTCTTGTTACTTTACTCATCCCTGTGAGCATGTTTCTTTGAATTCCTGTGTTTTTCTCTCTCCCTTGTTCCCAGAACATTGTTTCCCACTTCATCTGCCTTCCCAATAATGTCCCGTTTATAATATGTTAAATTCTCTCTCAGCCAGCAGTAATTCAGAGTCCTTCGGTTTAATGTCAAAGTCAAGTGCTCGCCACAGTTAGCTGCTGGCGTAAGAGAATGGGAGTGCATCTTGTCTCTGAATGTCTTAATTGCTGCCTCATGGTTGACTGTCGTGGTGCGAGAGGGGTGCAGCTAACCTGCTGGTGTGGTTACTAGTCTGTCTTCATACTGGTTGGGATCATAATGTTTTAATTTCTTTTGCTTCCTTATGGCGGATTAAAATGCATCTGGTTCACTGAATTTTAACCAAACAGTATTCAAGATTGGTGTGAAGCACTCACACATGTTCAATGCTGGATGCTGTGGGGTTTTTTTTCTTATTATTCTGCACAAACATCCTCCTGTTTTGGATATAGTTAATACTAAATAGCCGTGAAAATGCAGTTTCAGATTGCAGGAAATTATTAATATAAGTGTCTATTGTTCAGGTTTCTAAAGGTTGCTCACTTTCAGTCAGGATGACATTTTCAGAGTGAATCCCAGGCGCCGTTGCAGGCCTGGTTGCAAGGATTGAGCTGAAGCAGGATATTACTGTCTGAAGGAGCGAGCTTCTCCCCATTGAGGTGTCAGCTGTGCTCTCTTAGAACTCAGACACAGGGGAATAACACACACACGCACACACACACATTTGTAGATCTGCAGTCACCTACACAGGCTCTTGATCTGAGAGAATAATCAGCATTTGAGAACATTTCGCCTCATTGCTTATTCATAGCCTGGCATTGTGTTTATGTCTTATTCATGCCAGCGCACGTGATGTCTGTCTGTTTTATTGAGTAATTGGGGCTAATCGTATGTGTGCGTTGATGGTGTAAGAGGCAGATTGAACCAAGAAAGGCATTTTCATCAATGAGGGACTCTCATCCTGGTGCAACTGTTTCACAGCACTGAGGATGACACATGCAGTATAAAAGGGGTTTGGATAATGCTAAGTCAAGATATTATTTCCAGCTCCAGACTTTGTGTTAGTGACAATATTGTAACAATTAAACATTCACTGGTGAAAGATTAATGTGTCACTTTTGTCACCTGAGTGAGCACATCTGTCATAATTAGTAGGACCTGACAGATTTATCAGTTTGCCAATATAATTGCTAATATTGGCCTATCACAGATATATTGGTATTGGTGTATGTATCCAATATGCTTGGATATTAAAAATCTTAAGACCAGAAAAAATGCTTGGCCTTGTGATTTGAAATGGTGTTATTATGTAGCTTGTCCAGTAGAGGGCAATCCATTATTCAACAACTAACAAGTGAAGTGTTTACTGTTCAGTGCCCTGATGTTTGGGATTAGATGTTTGTTAAAATGTTACATATCCTGCCTACCACATTCAGCTGATATAAAATTTAAATAATATCGGCCGACATATCAGATATCAGAATTTTCTTGCTTCCTAGTACCAGTATTAGTATGGGCTCCAAAAATTCCATATCTGTCGGGCCCTAATAATTTGTGTAATGTTATGATTTTAAATACTTCACATCATCTTAGGGAGAATTTTAGAATTATATTTGTTAAAACTACATTTAGGATTTGTCTAAAGTCAACTGCAAAGCATCAGAGGTGTGTGCATCTGTCAAAACCAAAAACTAGGCTGAAATATTAAAAGGCAGGTCCCCACAGAATCAATCTCAGAGTCTAGTCAGTGTTTTCTGTCTTACATCTTAACCCTGCTGTCTTGTTTTTGATGGAACTGCCCCAGAACTGCCAGACGCAGAGCTCCAACACCTCGCTATTTCCTGTTTGTAAGTCTGACCGAGCTTGTTGTTATTTACCTTGGCCTTGCTTGTTTGTTATTGTCGGCAGACGAAGCCACAGGTTACGGGCCAGTGTTTGAGGAGCAGCCGGTGGAGACCATCTACCCTGAGGAGTCGCCCGAGGCAAAAATCATCATGAACTGCCGTGCCAGAGCCAATCCACCTGCCAAATACAAGTAACATATGTTCCCCATAAACCAATTCTCATTACTACCCGCTGTGCTTTCAGTGTGTCCTGTCATTCGCCATCTTTCAGGGTGTTTTCATACTGGTTAAGATCTGCCTTTGAATGGCAAGGTCACAAGGATGTATGTCTAAACCTTGATGCACCTCCATGGTTTACAACATATGTGTGTGACCATCCAGCAGTGCATTATTGTGTCATATATTTTCAGTCCATCTCCACATAACAACCTGAACCACTCATTTTATTTGCAGCAGATGTTTGTGTTTTCCTCTTGATAAAAGCCTTTTAAACCAAAATATGACACCATGTTGCTCCTGCTGCACTGCCATCATGTCTCCACTTCATTCTGCAGCTCAAAATTCAAAATATTTTGCATGATCCATTTCAATTTAGATGTAAATGTATGTAAATAATGTTGCTTGGCATCCCCCAAATCGGTTTCACTGACAGAGAGCCCAGAATTAGATGTCAGAGGGGAAAGAATTGGCTTTGACCACAGCAGGTATTAAGTGTTTAAAAGGGTTCATCTATCGTACACACTGCTGTGACGTCCAAACATTAAATTTGTGATCACTTTCAAATGGAACTTTTCTCAGTTTTTGAATCTTGGTGAATTTTAAGATTGCGTGCAGATCTTTATTGTAAGAAAGGGCAGCTGTGATGCACTGTCACATGTTGCCTCGAGGAGCCACATGTGTGCCACAGAGGACGGTTTAAATACTGAATGTCACTGCATGAAACAACTTATATAAGGCGGTTCTCCTTGTTGTGCTCCATTTAAGCAAATTTGCCAGTTAAAATAACAGCTATAATCAAATACTGCAGCCTACATTATGTACAAATCATGCTTGACTGACCATTTGTATTGACTCAACCTGTTTCCCTGTTTGCAGGTGGATGAAGGGGAACATAGAGATTGACCTGAATGTCGAAGGAAGCCACTACAGTTTAGTGGGAGGCAACTTGGTCATCAGCAACCCCATTAAAACCCTACACGTAGGAAAGTACTCGTGTTTGGCTTCCAACGTGTACGGCAGCATCATCAGCCGAGAGGCCTCAGTTCAGTTTGGATGTAAGTGACCCAGATGTGAACCCCCAAGTAAGCTGCGATGATGCATTAACAGAGAACCACTTTCATGCATATTAAGCACACTGAAATTACAAGGACAGCTGGAACAAATCATAAGTGGTGTGAAGTGCGCAATCTGTGAACAGTCCAACTTCATGAAATCACCATGGTTAATGTACTTTTCTATTAAAAACTGCAACTTAATTCAAAGCAGTTGTCTACTTTATACAATCTATATATATCTATATATCCATAAATAAATAAAAATAACCATAATCCCTAAAGTTTTAATGTGGCTTTTATCAGGGCTGGATTAAAAAATCAGTTTGCCAATATCAGTGGCTGATATTTTCCTATCAGAGATATATTGATATTGGCGTATATGGTTTCTGGTATGCACTGATATTAAAACTGTTTTTTAAGGCCGCAAAAAGTGTTGGACGAGGGACTTAAAGTGATGTCATTACGTAGTTTGTCCAGCAGATGGTGGTCAGTCCATTATTTAATAACTAATAAGTGCAATGTTTGCTGTTCATTGCACTGATGTTTGGAATAAAGTTTGTTAAAATGTAAGATATCCTGCCTTCATTACAAATCTTTGTCACAAGTATTTGATAACCACATTCAGCTGATATTATATTGGATACTTGAATTCTCTCATTCCCTGATATCGGTGTCGGCATCTGCCCCAGAAATCGCATATCAGTCGGGCCCTAGCTTTTACAGAAATTTGCAATAAAAAGATGCTGAAATAAGAATATATGACAGTGTGTTTTAAGTAGCTCTCTTGCGTCTTTCCTTTTCAGACCTCGATCTCTTCTCATCGGAGGAGCGGGAGTCAGTGTATGTCAAAGAGGGACAGGGAGCTGTGCTGCTTTGTGCCCCCCCGCCGCACTATCCAGGTACAGCACCTGATCAGTTAATGTGCCTCTGCTGAAGTGTTCCTACAAGATTATGTTCAGCCTCCCTCATCATGCAGCATTAGCATCTGATTGATAAGTGGGTGGATGGAAGAGTGGCACAGTAGTTAGCACTGTTCGCTGTTTTCATTTCTGCTCCTCGCTGTGTCGATTTTTTAATGTCTCCTTGATTGTGTGTGTTTTCTCCACGCTGCTGCAGTCAAACTGCTGAGCTGAAGATTGTCCATATATGTAAATGAGAGTGTGGCTGCTGTAGTATTTATTAGACTTATGGCACTGTGAGCTTTTTTTCTATTGACATATCTGCATTGGGGGTTTCATGAAGCTGATGAATGGAAAATATGAGATGAACCAAAGCTATTTTGTCCCCTGTTGGCTTGGGATTGAATTGCCCTTCCTAATGACCTCTAAAGTATAGAAATAATGACATCACTGGCTCTGTCACCACCTCATTATCATTTTCTAAGCTTTTTTCTTCTTTTTGTAATCATTCTCATGCTGCGTTTGCTTTTTCTCTCCCCTGGACGTCACAGAGATAGAACACATAATGTTTATATGGTGTCATATTTAGTCCAAACTAAAATGTCATGGCATGAGCTGTTGTTTGTTTTCCCCTCTCTTACTGATCTGTATATAGCCTCATTAAATTTTTTTCGTGCTTATTCATGATGATTATTTTGCACATTCATGCTAATGTAAATCAGTAAGTCTCAACAGTCTGAAAGCATTGTTAACTTCCTCTCCGCAGCATCAGATTTACATCAGCAGGCCAATGTGCTTATTATGCCTCTCAGCTAAAAGAATTATAAGATTTCATCTGAAAGGTCAATGGCTGCTTGAATAATAAATCCCCCTAAGCAACCAAACAATTGTGCTATTTTTATTTTTGCATGTGTTTAGCAGATTCAAAGTGAGCCCGCTTCACACCCAGTCCCCTCGGCTCTTTCAAACGCTGCGTGTCCAGGGTCTTGATTGACAGCTGGCGTTTTGTCTGTCTCTCTCTGTGCAGCCGAGCTGTCGTTCCGCTGGATCCTCAATGAATTCCCCACCTTCATTCCGCTGGACAAGAGGCGTTTTGTCTCCCAGACAACAGGTAACCTCTACATCTCCAAAGTGGACTCATCGGACAGCGGAAACTACTCCTGCATTGCCTCCAGCCCGTCAATTTCCAAGAGCGTTTTCTCCAATTACATCCCCCTTGTACCTCTTGCTGAGCGTTAGTACCTTACTTCCTACTACTGGTTGTCTTAATGTCTTTTATTTTTTCTATAAATTCTGATTCATGCATTTTCAAGATTTCTGGTTTCTTGAGTTATAGTTTTTTAGAGTTTTTTTATGTTATTTAATCCAGAAAAACCCCCAAGTCATTAACTAGGTTGGTTTAATCGATGCTAGTTTTATATTTTGGGCTGAATTACATTTGAATTGCACTTCAGTTAAAGCTTCTCACTTCAGTGTGGTAAATGCTCACTATAGTAGTGAATAACAGAGAGATTGAATATATGTCTGTATAACAGCCACAAATCCCTAAGATATAATATCCAGGCTATAGTTTTTGTGCTCCTCTACCAGTTGAAGCAAGAGCTAAAGTGCTTATGAAAAACCGGGTTTCCAAAATAAGTTTGAAGATAGAAAGTGACTCTGCTCAGTTGCTGCAAATTGCTGCATTGATTTTTCTGCCGAAGCACCGTGTTTAATCACAACAGCACTGGCGTTAAATGTGATAAGGTCACACTGCTGTTGTCGACTCTTAAAATGAGACTTACAGGAACAAATTAGCACACAGGAGAACTTGCTGTAGGTCGAAGCCGGCAAACGGAACATGAACATGAACAGCCCCAGAGACAGAGATGACAAATTAAAGCAATGTCCTTAAGTTTATTAATGCTCTGCTTGCTTGTGAGAGCAAATGTAAGAGATACACACACAAAACTCAATGTCTATTTTAATATTTTCCTTGGGGGGCTTTCCCAGAATCCATCAGTTGTGCTATTGTTTGATCTCGACTTTTGTGGTTATGTAACTTTGGCTGACTTCACCTGTGGCAGATGTGTTTTGAATAGCACTGTACTTACTGAGCACACAAATTAAAATACTGTGTCGCGGCACAGAGGACGAGCGCTCCAGTGTTTGGGCTCTCTCATGCATACATGTAGTTTAAAATGCCCTCTGGGTGTGATGTGGCCTGTATTCAACTCTACTTAACTATTTTGTGTGTCTGTCAGTGGGGGGCAGCATTTTGCCACACATGGGACACACATGTTTTTGATCTGGTCTTGCATTATTCTGCTTATAATAGACCATACCAGCCTATTTTTGACTTCTCACATTTAGGAGAGATCGCCTCTGTCCTCTTAAAATGTTGTTTTTGAAATGTGACTGTGTTTACGTCAGTATGAGTGAATGAATGAATTTATTTATTCCGAACATTAAATAACAATTAATAAAAACAGATAAGGAAACAAACAAAACAATGTCCAACAAGGAGTAGGTAGACATAAAACATATATGACCACATTGCATTCTCACTTAGCAGATCTCAGACTGCATTATAAACCCAATTCACTGACATTCATGTAGGAACAGCGTATAAAAAACACTATAGGACACGTGAAAGTTGTTAGGTATAGGTTATTCACCCTCCAAAGAGCATGTCTGTGTTTTTTGGTAAAAATTCGTTGAGCGAGAGAGAGAGAAGAGCCGTTGATGCCTAAGTTATTACGCCTGGAAAAATAGTTCCTTACAAGTACTGCCCTCCTAGCTGTAATTCTCGGGTGATGAAGGAATTTGGCACCGATGTTCTCTCTGACTCAAGGTGTCACACATTTTCAAATACTTTGTAACGTTTATTGAATTATTACAGACTCCAGCTGAGTCTGCTGGAGATAAACCCAGTGAAAATGTGCCAATACAACTTTCTGCAATAATACAAATCCAAAAAACCGACAATCCACACAATGAGTGACCTAAATACTGTTAGAATCATGCATACATATATGCAACAAGATGAATAACCTGGCATTTCAAAATTTCACGTAAATTTCATAATCCAAATATGAGTAAATCCAGAATGGGACTCCGAGCAGGGATACTTGGATGAAATGTAGTCTTTATGTTGCTGGCAGTTTCTTAGGGAGACAACATTTGAAAAGAATAATCTTTTACTTACTTGACCCAATTAAATAACAAGAGAAGTGAAACAAACAAAAACATGGTTTAATTGAACTCTAAATCATTTTGAAAAGACTATTTTCTTTGATCTTAGCAGCTAGAAATATATTTAGCACCTGAGTTGTAATGCAGGTGTGTTGTTATTCCTCTCAGGTCCCATGAGGAGATACCCTGCTGACCTCAAAGTGAAGTTCCCAGACACCACAGCTCTGGTGGGGCAGAATATAACCTTGGAATGCTTCGCTTTGGGGAAGTAAGTGTAAGAGTGCAAGAGACTATTGGTTATCTCTGTTTTATTAGGAAGCACAGTTTGAAACAGTTTGGAGAAAAGTTTGAAAATCAGCCATCTAGTCTCAACTTTTAGGTTTTAAAGTCAGAAATCGGGTCTCATAGGAGAATTTCAGAGGATATGAATGTTTCAGAGGCTTTTTTTGCAGAGGAAAGGTTACTCTTTACTAACGGGGCATGAAATTAGTTCATATAAATAATGCAGCGCATATAATACTACATACATACTGATTATTGACTACTCACATAGCAAATTTAAGCAATAGAGATGTATCAGTCTCTCAAAACACCATATTTATTTCCCCTAAGTGCATATTAAAGTGGTGTTTACTGTAGCAGACTCTTCCTTAGATGCACCGCCTGCTTGCTGAGCTAAATCATGTACAAGGCATGTTTCAGAATGATAATGACTGGAGTGTGGTGCAGTTAAAGCCTGCTCTGTGTATTATTTTTCTCTGCCATTCACAGCCCTGTGCCTGAGATCCACTGGAGGAAGGTAGACGGACAGCTGCCGCCCAATCATGAGATGGCAGGAGCCCACCTGCACCTGTTCAATCTGCAGTTTGAAGACAGCGGCACCTATGAGTGCGAGGCATCGAACTCGAAAGGAAGTGACTCCCACACTGCACGTTTGTCTGTAGAAGGTAATGAATTTTGTTGTGTCATGTCAGCCTTCTTCTCTCAAGACATATTTTAGGGACATGCATTCGTCAAATGTGAGTTTAACAAAATCATTATCAATTGTATTATTATATTATATTCCCAGCAGAGGTTACTGTGTGTAGCAGATTCACTGTTGTTTATATTTAGGATCTGGTACACTTTCTCAGGTTTTTCAAAAATGCGATCTTGTATTACATATTTCTGCTGCTTTGTAGTTTTCTTACTTTATTTTCTTTAAACAGTGGGAAAGGAAAGATTTTTAAACTGAACAGATGCATGTTTAATCTTAGTTCAGGCTGGTTTACTAACATCTGTACTGATTCTCAGTGCAGACCAAATAATATGCAAAGAACACAGAACGCTGAGGGTGTTTGATATAGATGTTGTGTGTTTGCATATGTTAATGTTTTATAATTATTACATAATGTTATGTGTGTCTGTTGAAACAAGCTTTTTGCCTATAAGCTTAACAATCCCTTTGACCCACATACATGTAACACAACCTTAATTCAGAGTAAGTATTAAAAGTATGCAGAAGATTTTAAGATGTGTGGAACAGAGATGGGGACTTGCACTTGAGACTTTGACTCAAAAGACTTCAGACTTGACTCGGACTCGAGGTTAATGCACGTGTCCTAACCCATGTGCGATCTTTACTACTATCTGTAATAAAGTACATGCTCTCAATTCCATAGATATAGTGATGTTGTGTTATAAGCAGACCAAGTGACATGCAGCAGATGAACACTCATTACCACCATAAGATACTTGAGACATGAGCTCAAAGATTTGCGACCATCTCTGGTATGGAATTATTATATGATTATAGTGGAGCCGACTGATATGGGATTTTTTGGGCCAATGTCAATACTGGTATTAGCTCGCAAGAAAATTCCAATTTACAATATATCAGCTGATAATTTTGATTGAATGTGGTTATCAAATACTTGTGACAAATGGAGGGACACATGCGAGCTAGTTCAGGCAGACAACACGAGCTGCACTGCTA
>JAQFJA010000023.1:20500966-20514955 GCA_029874485.1 Naso brachycentron
TTTTGGAGGAAAAAAAATAAAAAAGGAAAGAAAAGGTGACCTTGGAGGCAGTTTTTCTGTCATCAGCCTGTTCAGCCACAGTACTACTATGGGCCTAACTTTGGCTACATTGTGGCCTTTAAACCATCAGACGATAGCGAGTGGATGAAGGTGACGGTAGCTAACCCACAGGCCAAGCGCTATGTACACAAAGACTCGTCCATCCCTCCGTCCACAGAGTTTCAAGTCAAAGTCAAAGCATTCAACAGCAAAGGAGAGGGACCCTTCAGCCAAAAAGCCATCATTTATTCTGCACAGGATGGTAAGCACTTACACGATTCACAGCTCTATCAAGGGAAAATGTTCTAAAGTGATCTTAAATTGATGGTTCTGCTCCTGTTTTCTCAGTATCACAGAGAAGAGGAATTCTTCAATATGCCAACACTCTGCTATTTCAGTCTGTCAGTGTCAGCTACTTATCACTGCCAAGCTTTTCCATGGAGGAGAACCCGTTTAATAGGAGTTCTCATGTATAGTTGTGAGGAATTTTAATACCCCCTTGAAAGTGAACCCATCTTCTCCTCTCGTTCTCTTCACTGGTGGGGGGATTATCATTATCTATGAAGCATGAACCATAAAGTTGATAATTCGCCCAAGGATGCAAAGCATTTAGCCTAGTTATTAACTTTCACTGACAGACAGTTAAGATAACCACGGGCAAACCCAGACATGATGGGTTACAGAGATGCCCCATTGCCATGGTAACCCTCCGTGGGAACCATGAGCTGTTTGCTTGTCTATTATTTTACAGCTAAGCCTGCAAAGCGCTCTGTCTCTAGGGGGTGTGGCAGTTTGTATTTGAGTGCACGCTGGGTGTGCAGCATCATTTCTTGGTGCTCTATTTTTGTGTGCAACACAGTGACAATATGTGATGGCATGTTAGTTCAAGGCCCAGCACGACAATTTAACACTCAAGGACAGTTTCCTGGCAGGGGCAGCATTAACACAGTGTATAACTGCTCATAAGTCATGGGAAAGTGTCCAGTGGAGGAACGCGGGCCAAGAGAGATTTCTGTCACTTCACTTGTTCCTTGCAATGATCAATTGACGTTACAAAAATGATGCTGATGCAATATGGAGAGTAAAATGGCATTGGTACGGCCAACAGACACAGACAAGGGGACTTTCATGGATCCATTAGTGTGTGTGGTGCACAGGCCAATGCATAACCGATTAATTCATACCATAAAATATGCTGCATGGGCGTTTTGTCTTGAAAATGGTTTGCTTACTGCAATCTGTTTACCACACTGTACTTTGCATTTCCCTTCAGCTCCATCAGAAGCTCCTGTGAGTGTTAGCGGCAAAGCTCTCTCTGCCACTGAAGCCTTCGTGTGGTGGCTGCCGCTTTCACAGAGCAACGTGGATGGATACCAGGTGAGCAGTAACTTTTTCTGATATTTGCTGGTAAAAAATACTTTTACAGTACCTACAGTATGCATGAGACGAAACTTGTGTCATACAGCTGCAAAACACACGTTTTGCTATTAGTTTTAAATACTGTATTTAGACACCAAAGTTGTCAGGAGTCACTAAAACCTTAAAATGTTCATCTTTAAAATGTCATCTTTAAAGCATTGCTACAAACATGTTTATATTAGGGCCCGGCAGATATGTTGGCAGATGTTGTCAGTCAGTATCAGCCAGTCACAAATATATTGGTATTGCCGTACATGTTTTCAGATATGTGCCAATATTAAAACTGTTTTATTAAGGCTGAAAAAAATGCCTTAAAAAAATGCTTGGACCAGTAAATTTATAATGGTAAAATTACGTAGTTTGTGCAGCAGAGGACGGTTCTTTATTTTATGACTAATAAGTGAAGGTTTTTTTGGCAGTCTCGTGTTTAGTTCCTGTAAGCTCAGTTCGGAGTGTACTGCGCAGTATCTTAGCTCCTCTTTAAGCTCTTCTACTTCTCCTTGATGTTGCTATCACTGGGATTGCTACATCTATTGCCACTGCCTCCCTCCGGTGTTTGTGGAACTACCACGATGACTGGTTGTTTGGCCATCACCATTTTTTCAGTCTGCATCTGAAAGTCCCGCAGGATCTTAACTCAGTCATTCTCAACAACCTGTACACTATGCCAGCCACTTGGTTATGGCATTCCATGTATGCTGTACCTGATTGCATTTTACTCTGTGCTGTTATGTACTGGACTGTCTCAGGGGCGTTTTTCTTCAGCCTGCACCTGGGGTCCTGCCTGCCTGGTGTGGTAGACTGCAGCTTCTATTGATCATGTGCTCAGCGCCTGTTCTTGTGTTGCCATGATCAGTACCTCTGTGCTGTCTTTCAGACCAGCCTTTTACAGCCACTGGTATGATGTGGACACTGAAACACTGAGCTAATAGTTGTGTCCTAGTAGGCTTAGATGTTGGGTTTCGAAATATCCATAGGTTAGTAGAGCCTTTATGCCGACTACTTGGTATAAATTAGCTTTGTATCCATCCTGATTTTATTGAATTACTTGTACTTTGTCGTATGAGATTTTCTATTTCCTCATGCCCTAACTCTGCTCTTATACAGTATGTGCTGTAAAAATAAGATTTTTATCCCAGGCCAGTTTTGGATCTCACCTCTGTCCCGATGTGTCCCAGGTGAAGTACTGGAAGAATCATGAAGACAGTGAAGGGGGCGCCCAGAGGGTGGTGGTACCCGGGAGGGAGAACCACACCAGGCTGGAGGGTATGAAGGCCAACTCCCACTACCTGATTGAGGTTCGGGGTTACAATTCTGCAGGATACGGGCCGCCCAGCGATCATCTCCAGATCCACACCAAGAAACCCCGTATGTTGTTCTTTAATAATATGCATAAAAAAATGCATACCATGCAGATTCCCTATTCATAAAGATACACATCATTTTAATATAATTGTTATTAATTACTTTTTTACTTTTTTACCAGCTCCAAGTCGAGCCCCCGTTATAACTGGCAAAAAGATAAAAGGCCAGTTAATAAATATCGCCTGGGAAAATGTAGAACCACTGGCCAACGAGTCGTCAATAGATGGTTACAAAGTGAGTACAGGTCTTCATTTACTTACATTATATACAGATTACAATCTCTTAATATAACATTTCTTATGCTTTATGCGTATGCACACATAGGTGCTGTACAGGCAGTTGGGCCACTCCACAGGCACTCTGTACACAACCAATAGACGGTATATAGACCTTCCCCTGCACTCAGACACGAGCTATGTGGTGGAGGTCCGGGCGCACACGGAGGGGGGAGATGGGGCTGTTGCACAAGTCAAAATCACAGGTAACGGATTCTACTATTTACTTGTGTAAATTATTCAAAATTCAGAAAACTGTATTAGTAAGATGTTACACATGATCCGTATTGCTTTGCTGTTGATTACTATTATAAAGTAAAAAGACATCTTTTTTGAATTACTTAACTTCTACCGATTATGTGCGAGAAAATAAATGGAAATGTTTAAGCACGCAAGCTGTTGTTTAATTGCTTTGTTTAATCGACAACATGAGAAATCTGATTTAAAGCTGCATTTGAGCTGAAAAAATATGCATGGTGGCTGATGGTTTGTACAGTTCTTTAGTTTTAGAGACAAAAATGAATGCATAGAGAGTCTGCAAAATGAGCCAAAATCAACTTGGACTTTTCATTAACATGCATCATTGTTCTAATTGAATGTTAAAAATGGAAAGTGGGAAGCAGAAAAGCTGCTGCCACATTATGACAAAGGCACTAAATCAGACAAATGACTCCTGTCAGTGGTGTGTTGTGTCATACGAATACTAATTTTGAATGAAATGACTCAGAGTAATCTCTTATAAAAATGACTATTGTACTCAAGCACATTTATTTTCACATCATCAGAACAAAAATAAAGGAAGCCTTCAGTTATCTGATCACATTTTAAACCCACATTGCTGAGGTGAGACACTGTGACTGTTCATTCCTGCCATTTGCGATTGAGATTATACCAGGTTCAAAGTTGGCGGTGGGTTATCATTTGTCACAGCTCGAGGGCTCCCATGAGCCGACGCAGAGCTGTCACTTCAGGTTTCATACCTTAGATTGGAGGGCTAAGATGGGAAACTTTACGGTCCGTGACTAAAGCCTTGATAGCCCACTGACTCAATCCCTTCAGCGGCTGATGGAATGACAGGCAGGCTGACTGGATACAGGAAGCCTTAAGCCTCTGTAATTGATCTTGATGAGTCGAGGAAACCTCTCCTGTGGTTTTTCCTTATCCCTTATCGTTCAGTCCAGACCAACCTGACAGCTTGATTTCACAGGCTTGGGAATTTAAGCCGTGGGGGATTTTAAATTCAGGGCGTTGACAAATGGAGGGGCATTTAAGGTGATCTCCGCACAGATGGGGTATAATATCACACTTCACACACCAAATGTGGTCTTCAGTTTGATGGATGAGAGGAGGACACTCGAGGATGTGTATTTCTTTTCTCAAACCAGCAGCAAATTTGACTGCCAGTCCAAAAACTGACATACCTTCATCTCTGTGTATCTCTCAGGTGGAGGCGTCATGGTTGCCCCCTCTCTCAGTGTCCTCTCCTTACTCCTGGTGGCTATCCTTTACCTGAACCTCTGAATGTAGCGCCATCTTTGTCTTCACTTCCTGTGAAGGAGACTCTTTAATGGTTGACGCCTATAAGGACTTTGGGACACTTTCCACAAACGTTTGTTTCCACCTATAACCCCGGGACATCATATTCCAACTCTTCCCCTGCTGGAATATGTTTGTGGAAATAGACACAGAAAAAGGAAATAAATTGGAAATGGACGAAGACATCCCTTATTTATCCACAAAAAGCCTCTTTGGAGGAGCGTCAAAGGAGTTGTCAACTTTTTAAATATGCCTTATATAAATGACTGCACTTATCTTTCACATGAACTTGTTTTAAAATGGATCAAGACTGAAAGTGTGAACATTACAATTGGCATAGGCTGGCTATTTAATCATTTTACATCATGAAGTCGACCTTTCTTACAAAGATGCTGTTTTTTCAGAAATGTCGGCTTCTTTTGATGTGTGATGTTTTGGTAAATCTATCCTCCAGTGCATTCCATAGTTTTAGGCCAACAAGTGGCTGTGAAGGATAAGTGTACGAGTTTATAAAAATGTCTCTATGTCTTTCTTAACTTGCAGTTCAGTGGCATTTTCTTCCATTCTTCTTTTTAAAACAAAGCACACCTTTTGTTACAGAGATACAGTCAAAGCAAATCTCAACCTTAACTTGATTTCATTAACAAACATCATAGAGAAAAAAGCAATTTATGACATGTTGAAATAATATATTCAATAACTGATATGTTTTTCTATCTGATTTATTCTGGATGTTAGTGGAAGAAATTAATGCTTATTTCTGCATCATAACATGAGCGCTATTAATAGAATACCACTCTCAAAGTTGTGTGCATGTTGACGTTGTTACATGGAGGAAATGTTTGAAGTGTTAGGGAGTTTTGGCACATGGATCCACAAGAAGAGGAAGAGAAGTGAACAACATATCAGACGTGCAGCTTTCAATGCAAAACTGCAGCCAACAATGTGTGACAGTGGTTATTTCCAGTTTTTGCCACCTCTGGTTTTATTTGTACAACTGTGCTGTGATCAATAGGGATGGGAACTGATAAGATTTTATTGATTGAAGTAGGCCTACACAGGTTTTCAGTGTCAACACAGTTTCTCTTAACTGTCTGAACACTAAAAAAAATTCTGCCTAAATTTTAACATGGTAAAATCAAATGCTCCTTTAATTAAAAGGCTATAGAATGGAAAACTAAATAAAACTGATAAAATACATAATTCTTTTTTAGAGTAATTGGCATGTGATGAATAACAGCAATGCTCCTACTTGCTTTCCAGCGGGATAGAAGCAGAGTGTTGACGTCATAATGCATGAGCTAACAAGAAAAACATTCCGGCATCAATAAGAGGAACTGATAACGTTCCAATGGATCGAAGAATAAAGTGGTGACATAATGAATCCTAAAACCCGGAAGTCAGTCACTACTTTTGCACTTCCGGTCCCCTCGTCTCAGAGTCTGTGTTTTCAGTTAAATACCTGACATAAAATCTGTGGTCAACACGGGCTAAGGATATTTAGATGTTTTGTTCTGCGACATAAACTACAGTGCAAACACAATTTTTGAACTTTTTTGTTTTACATATCTTAAAAAGATAATTGTAAGCAAGCGGGAAAATGAGACTACAGAATTTTACAGGGATGTTAGACATCATCATGTGAAAAAGGAATAAAATACATAATGTCTTCGAAAAAGGATGTAAGGCTAGCAACTGACATAGCCATGATCTCTAGCTAGATCAGGTCACATTAAGAGGAGAGAGTTTTGTAGAAAAGTAAAACAAATCAGACGTTGAATGCTTAGCATGGCAACATTTAAGCTATGTGACCACCATGTAATTTGTTTATGGCGTAACAATAGCATTTTGCTTCTGGCAATTTAATTTACGCTTCAAAAAATGCAAATGTGTGTTTCATTTGTGAAGATTATCATATTTTCTCTCTCAAAAGCCTCCTTTGGACAAGTGTCTAGAATTAGCATGTGTACTAAAACACTCATGTAACTGTGATGTCCATATCAAATAAAATCTGTCCAATTCAATCTGATCTGAACATAACGTAACACTTTTTTCGGCAAAAATCCAAAATCCTGTTAAAAAAATCCTATAGGTGTTTTCGGAGAGAACCAGTACAATGCTAACTTTCAGGTTGGCCTACAAATACTCGTCATCTCTGCACCACTCTATTATAACTGGCTCTTATTCGATTCCCAGCCCTAGTGATCAAGGCTTTGCCACAACATCTGGGTGAATAATGAGACTGAAAGCTGCTCCGTGTTTGTGAACTAAACCTAAACTTACAAAAGCAAACCTTTGTTTTGACTGTATCATTAGGACCTCAGTGGTACCTGCTGGTGCTTTGTAAAGAATGTTGACATTTTATTTTATGTAATCAATTTAATTTCTTTAAGGCTTTGTGTGAGAGTCACTATTAACGGTGAACTGTAGCGACGCTCATGCCCTCCAATAACTGTGCAATGTCTGATTCATCTGCTACTTTACATTTTCTAATAAGACAACTTGCCTAGCTCCTATAACAGTGATCTAGTATGTTACATTTTTCATTTTCTGGTATGAACAGAAGCATAAGCAAAGCCATCCATGTCAAGGGTAAGACAGTTGTTTGTCTGCATTATTTTTGTCTTTTTATTAACGTGATCAGAGATATATAAACATTATCAATGGCTGTCATTTTTGTTTACGATGAATATATTTGTACTTCATGACCCACCTTTAGCAGACCAGTTTATTTCTCTTGGTTGGAGGAACAAATGCTGTGTTTTGAAGTCCTCCCATTTATTTCTTGTACGACTGATGCTGGCCATGCTTTTACATTGTGACTATATCAACATCCACCACAAAGTGCTTTTCCCAGTTTCCCTTCATGCGACAAATCATAAAAAGAATTGCCAAATGCATGAATGCCTTGAAAATTTGACATTTTTTTGGACGAAGCCGTGGCTCTTCATTCAAACATGCATGACACTGGAGGCGAAGTGGTGCATCACTTTGCAACGAGTCGACATCATAGCAACTTCTCAACCTCTCAGCTTCATGTGAAATACATTCCATTCCTGAGTGACATCCCTTTACGTCAGAGACAGTGTAGATGTAAGCCTAATATGTGCATTAGCTGCTAAGCTCCATTAAACTAGTCATTTCATCGGGGAGAAGAGTTCTAGAGAGGATATCTTAAACTGACTAAAGGAATCTCACTCAAATAAAAAATTCAGAAATGGTCTTGCAGTCTCGCACATGATGGTTGGGATTTGATAGCATCACTGGTGGCAGCGGCGGCATGTTTGGAGTTTGGTGCTTCACTGGACTCGAACAGCACTTGTGAGGGATGAAACTGGAACCTCTCATTGGCTGGACAAGGAACAATAAAGGTGTAGTTAACTATTAAAGTGCTCTGGTGTTTTCTTTGTTGTTCTGCAGCGATATTTGGGAAGAAGTACCGTGTGTGTATGTAAAGAGTGAATGTGTATTAAACTGACTGAGTCAGTCTCAAGCACTTTTGGAGTTTTGGTGTGAGTCAGGTTTGCGCTCCATGCTGGAAGTGGTATTTAGGTTCTATATTTCTATTTTATTCAAATGTCCTGGGTGTAAAATTAAGGGGGATCTGTTGCCAGAGTATGTCGGAAATTGCACATAAAATTCAAAATTATGTTTGCAATATTACTGAAAAAAGACTTCTGTTTTTCTTAGCTTAAAATAAGTCCTTCATATATATACAGAGAGAGCGAGTTGGTTTTGTTGCCTTGCACGTTTCTACAGAAGCTCTGAATGGACAAACCAAACAATGTCTCTAGATTGGGTCTATTGCATGTTATTCAAAGATCACAGCCACTGTGGACTCTTCAAATGTCAGGTGAGTGAAGAGGTATTCAGTGGGTTGCAATCTGCGAACTCACTTCAAGATGTCATCAAATCACTGGATCCTTTAAGAAAAGGTGTCAAAACAATGTAAAAATACTCCATTACACTTAATAAAAGTCAACAAGGGCTATTTCAATGGTGAATAGTTTGCCCTATAACAATGTACATTAATTCATAAGCTCCTCGTGTATTTTATAGGTAAAATATTGGTCTACAAATAAACAAGTAAATTCAGCTGCCGGATACAGTAAGAGGGTCCGATATTTGCTTAAGAAATGTAGATAAGTACAATTACAAAATAAAAAGGAAATACTTAACTAAAGAGTATGTACCTGAAAATTGTAATTGTACTTAATTACATTCCTCCACTCAATTGGTTGTGCACATTTTAAAGGTGTTATTTATCTGTCTATTATTTTTATTGCAATAATGTTCAAGAAAATACAGATGAAGAACTTGCACAGTTAGGAAGAATTCTAAACATACTGAAAATATTCAGTCTGAGTCCCAACATTGCAACAGTAGAAAAACAATCACACCACAAGTTTTATTTTGTAGAGTAGCTGTTATGGAGATTTTGATCATATCACATGATCGTCATCAGTAGATGGAGTTAGATCACTTGTCATTAAACTGTAGATGTTCTTTTAAAAAAAACAAAACAAAACACTTAAAGGTCTTTTCCATGTTGACTAAAAAGCTGAGCTCCAAAGTTCTTTCTTGACCATGAAAACAGCAGTTGTGGAAAGAGAAAATCTCACCACAGGATTCACTTGGTAGCAGGTCTGGAGATTTCAATCACATGACATTTTATTAACTTTATTAACTGCACTGAGAAAGGATTGTAAATTTGAGCTTCGTTTCTTTATTGAACCACAGATTATAAGCCAAAAATGTAATAAATTAAGAGCCTCAGTTAAAAGTTCCAGTTGCCAGCAAGTCAGCCTGAGTTCACTGCTAAATGAATCATGAACTGTGTCTGCAGATTGTCAGGCTGAAAAACTGGTGTAATATTAAGAATGGACATTCATCCATTAAAGCCACAGCAAAGCAGAAAGCCCAGGAGGATATTTCCACTTCAAACACACACACACACAAAACAAAGTGTGTCAAATGTTTTAGGAGTTGCTCTTAGATTTAGACAGATTGTCCACTGGGGTCGGACAGCTGACGGTCTCAGGCGCTTTTCACTCTGCTCTTAAATGTGACAAAGAGTCGACATATTTAATTTGTGAAAAAGAAGCTTTGTTGGAACAAAAAAGATTTGATCATTTGGGATTTCAAGATTTAATACAAAAATGACCTTTTTAGACAAGTTATGCGTAAAATATTCATAGCAGCTCTTCATATCAAATGAAAGCAACTGTTGCATCATTCATGATTAAAGAGAACTTTCCATTATTAACTCAAGCTTTTGTTCTCAGTTTATGTCTCCCCTTCTCATTTAAACCATGTGCGTCTCCAGAAAAAAGCTTTTCTTTACCAGTACCAGTTATATCAGAGATAGCATTTCAATCTATCCTCCATTACAGATAAGATCAACTTTGTCAATGTCTAGTTTTTCAGGCAGAAACAGCTGTTGCAGTTTTGTCTCCTATCAGGTTTCCAGCAGATGAAAAGCAGATGGATATCACTTCTCGTCATGGATTAGGTCACAGTAAATAAATCAGATTGTAGATTCTTATTGAGCTTTAGGTTCCTCTCTCCGTTTCAATCGGGGGTCTTAATGGTTAATGGAAATCAGCTCGTGGAGAGAAGACAGAGATAGCTTTTCTTCGGTGGCTTATCAGTCCGAGCACATGGCCTGTGTGATGGGTCGGATCCCAGGTGGCTGTGAACATGTCCCCAAAACACTCACAGTCATTGTTACCCAGAGTGCTACTTGTTTCGGTCTGACTGCTCCTCCAGTCCAGACCTCATCCAACAGACTGTAAACTCATTCCCTTCTGGAAATATAGCTGTATGCTGACAGTTGGTTTAAAAAGATTTAACTTAATATCACTCTAAGTAACACATGAGCTACTATTTCCTTTACAGTGATTGACAAGTGGAGAAATACGTTCGCCTCACCTCCTCGTGCATGTGCTTTTCAGACAGGTGTGCTGTCCCACGACAGATTGTGCTATTGTTACTGTAAATGGACACCTGTTCTCTGACAGCTCAGACAACACAAAACATACTTTAAAGTGGTGCAAAGCAGACCAGAACCAGACCACTTGAAATATGATGCCCTCTCTGAGGTTCCTGCAATATGTCATGCTGTGTCAGGCTGTAAGACTGACCTGAACTCATGCAGGAAGGCTTAGACGTCAAGGTCTCTGTGCAGATATTGTATTACAAGCAAGAGTTAAGCCACTGAATGATCATCATCCCCTCGAGAAGGGTTCCCCTGACATATCATCACTGCTGATTCTGAACTAATACCAGAGGCTAAATTCATTTAATAGGGTTAAGAGGAGGCACGATAAGAACTCAAGTGATGATGTCAATCATGATGTGGACTGTTAAAGCACTTTAATTGAGTCGTTTCAATCTCAATTTGAGGCACCTGGAGCCAAGTACATGACAGGAGCATGCGAGAGAATGAGCGACCTCTGCTGGTGAGGATTTAAAACGCACGCCAAGTTCACAGCAGCTTCCCCAGCTGCACAAAATTAAATTAAACGGCACAAAACTAAATGGGACTGTACCACAAAAACACAACATTGTGAAAATCGCCGTATATTAATTAAATTAAGTATTAAATTAAACTATAATATGCCTACACCGTGTCGTTAAAGTGAACATCAGGAGCAATCCAGTGACCCTGACCAGACAGGGCAGAAGTGAGTCAGCAGGGTGAAGTTTTCTTCTCAGACAGATTTCACTCCGCAGAGCAACATCTCATCTCATGAAGTGGCTCAGCCCCTCAGTGCAGCGCGCGCGCTTTCATGTGTTCAGACTTGTAAAATAACTTTGTCTCAACTCTCACTGTGCTGCGCAGGAAAGTTGCCTGCGCAAACTATGTGCGCTGATTGCCCAAGTCCTTGCGGAGAAAAGGATCCAATCTGTCAAGTTTTAACCCCGGGCGGGATGGAGTCGCAAACAAAGCCGGAGACGGGCCATCGCGGCGAGGGTGTTTGTCGGAAAGGATGCGGGCTTCTGCTGTCCGGAAAGGGGGAACACTGCTGTGTGGACGCGCTCCGCATCGTCACCGACGCGCTGGAGGAAAGAAGCGCATTTCTGGAGCACCAAGCCCGGATGGCTCGGCTCAGGTGGAACAGGAGGGAGCAGTGCCTGTTAGCCCAGGTGACAACTCTGCAGAACGAGGCCCAGCTTGCTGCACTCAAGTACCAGCGGAGGCTGCACCAATACATGCTGCACGTTAACAGTATAGCAGAACAGGTCACTGGGTTCTACAAGGTAGGAGGGAGAATTTATTTAGCCTAATGTTTGCGTGCGGCGGTTTTGATTTATGATTTTATTCTGAGTCAAGACCCTAAAGCAAAACCTGACTGATAAACTTCTCTTGTTTCTATATTGTTTGGCTGAATTAGAGTGATTCGAGACCAGCTGCTGACATGCAGAGCCAAACATCCGATAAAACAACATGTGAAGATGGAGAGGAAGCAGAGTTCAAATCACCTGAGGTAAGAGAAGCAAACTCACTGCCCACGGCTTATAAAAGTTTTACAACTGGACTGTGCTTATCCAAAATGTCCGGAGGCAGCAGTGCGTTTTTATTTTATCTTCTGTCAGTATCACTGTTAGTTCCCACAAAGACAGTTCCTGATGTTAATATTAGGATTGGTTGAGCGTTTTACCAGACACACTGCTGCCAGTTGTGCTCCGGGATTTTGCTTCTTCCCACTGTTTCACCTGCTGCCTCAGCTCAGGCTGAACCCTTCAGCCAAATACTCCTGTGTGTAAATGTTGACTTTGGGATCACAGTAAATGCTGAGTGGTAGCAAACTCTGAGTGAGGACAGTTTAAGCTAATCTCTCCTCACACCCTGTTGTTTGTCATTTGGTGAGGTCTGTGTTTCTAACAGCGACAGTGTCTGTTTATTGATACAAGAATTTGTTTTATGAAACCCAAGTCAAATGTTATACTTGGAGTTGCTTTAAATAGTTAGTAGTCACCAGTTTCCACCTAAGTGCCATGATTTAATAATTAGAATCTGCTCATTTCCTCAGATTTCAGCTTGTTTTGTCCACCCTGTGTGACTTGAATAATGTCTTTGTGTCTCAGCTGATCTAATGTCATTGGACTGGATAGTGTCCTACCGTTATGGAAAGTTTGGGTCTGAAAACTTTTAATACGTTTCACCTACAATAATTGTATCCTGCCTTTATCCCAACTTTGCAATAAAAAAAATAGAAATTTAAATATCTTGGGAGAAAATTCTGATATTTGCTGAGCTCAATATTTAAAGCAAATATGCAATATGCTGTTGTAATCATGCCTGAAAATGAAAATTACTGGAAAGCAAACTCTCATTTTAATAGCTTAAATGTTATTTAATCATCTGTTTTCTTCTGTGCTTTTGAGTAATTTGGCTCTTCACCAGTGGGCCAAACTACATTGACAAGTTTCTAACTGCTCCTGCCGAGTCTTTTTTGTTGCTGGGAATGATTTATTAAACCTCCCCACGTGGCTGCCAAATCTAACAATATCTCTTGTTTAGTAAAGCTCACAAGACAGCCTGAAAGTTTGTCCTGCGTGTTGTGTTTGGGCTGCTCTTGAGGGTGGATGGGTTTAATGGTGGTAATGGTCACATAAAGTATCTCTCTAATTGCCTGCAGCATGCTGTGAGTGCAACAGACTCTCTTTGATTAATGTGGAAAACTGTTCAGTCTCCTGTGCCAGAGCTGGGCAGCACAGCAGCATCTATTTTCAGCTCCCTTTTTTCTCGTCTAAAAAACTCCACTCTAATGCGCCTATAATAGTTTTCTCACTGTGTTTTGTCTCTTTCCTTCCAAATGGATTTTCCAATATCTGTAGGAGCTGGGTTACAGTTCATCAAAGTTTTACAGTTTTTTGGAAATTCACTTTGTTGGAGCAGTGATAGGCTCTCTGTCTGCACGAACGGTGGAGTCGGATGACCAATAAACATCCCAGTAGCAGTTATGGATAATCAAATTTAAAGTCCCTTTTTGTGGTGGGGCAGCAAAGCAAAATAACCCTTTGCAGTGCCCCTTTAGTTTCTGCCTGTCAAACTTTCTGTCATAGCAAGGCACGACTTCAGTGCTAGAATATAAATGTAATTTTAGGACAATGGCTCCCTGATTCACAACCTGGGTTTCTTATTTCTAGTTGACATCCATCCATTTTTTTCTGCCTGAAAATCACAACTATTGCTTGAAAAAATAGCTAGCTAGTTGAACAGCTTAGCTTCTTGTGAGGTGGTTGAAAATAAAAGTTTTCAACTGACTGCTACTGTAAATATCGAAACCCAGTGTAGAGATTTTTCCCTGGTGACGTAGGCTACATGACAGTAGAAACTTCTTGTTTT
>JAQFJA010000023.1:20564730-20576098 GCA_029874485.1 Naso brachycentron
GAAATGCTTGCTAACTTTGTTTGCTGTTTGGTGCTGTTCAGCTTCTTGTTTTGATTTTTATTAGAACCTGTTACAGTTTGAGCACTAGAACAATGAGCAAGTGCTCTCTAGAGCTGAGGGATTTGTCACCACTAGCAACACGTCACCCATTGCTGATACTGCAGCTTTAAAGTCTCTGGAGTTCTGAGCCAGACTTTAGGCCCAAACTTGGTCTAACATCTGGTCATGCTGATTTTTTTAGCTTTTAATTATGAATTAGATCCAGATTATTAAAAATTACGATAAGTAAATTTAGATTAGAGATTCACATTGTCAGTAATGTTATTTTATAGTCCAACTGTACTTTTTTATATCAAGACTAAAATCTGTAGTCCGATGGTCATTTAACACAGTGCATTAACTGAAACTGTGATTTCTCTGGCCAGAGTACTGTATATTTTAATGGCTTATATGCTTTCTGGCAGTGTTAGGCTGTACCATATCTATTACTGATGGTGTGATTGACATGGGCAATGGGGCCTGGGATTGGAGATGGCTGTGCAGAGTATTGGTGTGAGGGAGAGTTGTGTTCCCTTCATTAGACAGGCTGGGGGAATGCCCTGTTGACCCCACACTGACCCCTCCAACACAATTACGAATCACAGGCCTGGCGCCGGTTATTGATGCCCATCACTGACATGAGCAGCTGCACGGAGTTACGGTCCCACTCCCTAATGTGAGCCGCAGTGTGTCAGACTCACTGAACTATGGAAACACACATTAAAAAGGAAAACAAGAGCGTGTCATTCATTGATTTGGATTCTGTTACTAAAAGGTTTTGAATGAGGACACATTTTATAAACGACATTTAATACCTTATGAGACATAAAATGTCAGAGTTATTAAATCGTAGAGATTGACATTACTGGAATATAAAGGACAATAACTTTATTAATATTTGATTATAATCTAATAACAGTGGATTGACTAATATTTGTTTTATGACCAGCAACATTTTGATATGGATCCCTGTCATTTGTGTCATATTGGTACTATCTGATGCAGAAAATATGAAAGTAAATCTCTTCATTTTAAACTCCATAAGTATCGATATGAAAAGTATAAACATTACCAAAACAACAAAATCATGTTAAAGTTAAGATTAGGCTCTTAACAGACTATGTTGAAAAAAGAGCTGTATATACAACTGTAATAAAAATTAAATTGAGAGTGTGATGTATGCAGCTTGTAATTAAAACAGCTTGTCAGCCATGACATAATTATGATTTTTTTTTTTTTTGTATAGTTTCTGTCTATGTGATGCAACCATTTTCTCCAACCATTATTTATGCCAACATATCCAACTCCAATCAGACATGTTCCTGCTGTATCCTATGCATTGATACTGAGCTAAAATTATTCAAGAACACTGATCCAAGCAATGAGAGCTCAAGAGGATTGCATCATGATTTGCTAAAGCCCACAGTGACACGTTTATAATGTTTGTTTTCACCTCTCCAACAGACCTAAAGATGTTTCATTTATTAGGAAATACAAGGAGAAAAGCAGCAAATGATATAAGAGAAGATGAAACCACTGAAAAATTCACTTTTTTGCTTGATAAAAGCTTAAAACAATTAGGTGATATAATTGTTTTTTACTGATCTCTTATTGCTTATTCATTCCTTGAAAACATTATGTGCTGCATTAACAAAACCAGAGGTGCCTTTTTATTTGGAAAATGTTTTAGCCGGAGGATATTGCAGCATGATTGGAACAAACATGTGTGATGTGGCAGAACATTGAGGCCACCCCACACACACACACACACACACACGAAAAAAATCTCTGATACGGGCCTCTCTGTTTCTCTGTACTGGCTATAAATGTATGTGTGTTTTGGAGTGCTGCTCAGCTATATCCAGCTGTTGTGTTCGTGATGTAATATCCTGGGCTGGGAGTGTGGTGTAAAAGGATAAAAAAAACCCCAAACCTGCTGCTTTTGGTTATCTTCTCATTTTTCCCTCCGCAAGTTGGCAATAAGCCAACACTCAGCCTATCGATTTTCTTCACCTCCTCTTGTAAAATGAAACCTGAAATTGCCCCCTTCCTCTTCCTCTCTCACTTTGCAGGTTTGTTGCTCCCGACAAACTTTGTTGCGTGTGATTTATATAATGCTTCTTTATTTGAGCCTCTGGAAAACCGTGGATCTATTTTCACCACACACTCCTGTTTTTATATTTTTGTAACTTGGGCTTGGGGCCATTATACCTGCCTGGTTGCACATTGGCAGTTCCTCTGCATATCTCATGGCTCTTGAGTCCAAATTGACCTGAGGAATCCCCATCGAGGTAATGGTGGGAAGGGCCCTGCTAACGAGCCTTTGTCCCTGCTCAATGATGGAGGGCGTGCGGCTCAGGAAAAGTGGTCTATGTGATTAGTAAATTGTGGTTAATTAGATAGATGGAAGGGTCACCGGCAGTGATAAAGTCAAGGGAACTGCTGAATGATGGTGGTGTCAGCTGATGCTAATAAAGGGTGCTCAGAGTGGCTCGGAGTCTGTTGTAGCCTTTAATAGATAGTCATTAAGAGCTATTAAAAATGACCAGACAAAGGCAAAACTGTGCTGCGCTGTCAGCTAATCCACAGAACATCTTCAGTCCATGTTGTAAACGGTGAGGAGTGGACTGATCTGTCAGCTCTTCAGCCCCAATAAGAGAAGTCAATGAGGTGGACAATATACCTGCGTTACCTGCTGGAAATGTTAATGTTCAGAAGAGGTTGAAGTGGCAGAACTGAACGATCATAGTGGCTCAGTTGTACGTGTGTTCATGGTCAAAGCATTAGTGTAATCTTTCCAATTAAAAGGGGATTGGTAGGAGGTTATGTGGGAAGACAGGAAGCTGATAATGCGAAAGGAGGAGGACAAGATGAATCACAAATATTAGCCAAAGTAAAAAGATTAGATCCATATCAATGAGAGCATGCAACGGATCTATCTCTACTCACATGTACGCCTCTTATCTGTCTTTGATTTATGCTCCAGCAACATACAGTCATTGGAAAAAAAAATATTTGGCACTCGTTTATCTCCAATCAGTGGAGCACAGTGTGAGAGATCATATCTGACAGAACTTATTCGAGACAACTCAAGGAGACTCCCGGTGTGGCGTGTGGTGTGTCCTGCTGTTTGAGGAGCTTGCCCTCCGCCTGGCTTGGCTTGTAGCAGGTGTGTGAGCCGGCTCTCCATGTTGGCTACGGCTGACCTCCCCGCACTAGGACTGGGCAATTAGTCCACAAAATGGCCAACTGTAAATCTCCTGTGGGAAGGGTTTGGCAGGGGCACCCTGAGGTGAGCTCCACAACGAGGAATTAAACACACAGTATTAGCTAACAGCAGTTTTATGATGTGTGGAGTAGAACAGGGTGAGGGAAGGGGCAAGGATGCTCCTCTGCAGAATCACCGAGGGAGCTGTGCTGTGTACTGCTGTTGTGCTGTTCCACATCAGGCTCCCTGTGTTATATACAGGAAATGTACCATATAATGAGGTTCATTATAAAAGACAGCACAGAACTGGATGGTATTTGCTGAGCCAAGGCAAGTGAAGACTGGAGAACACAGCATGAGCTGTTTAGAGTTAGTGTGAAAAATGCTGTTCAGTTGAGTTAAACATCAGTGTTGCTGTTAACATACAGGCATCATAAGACACTGATCACTGTCAATTTGGATTTTCACATTTTGACTTTATTCATTTGCTCTGTTCCATTCATGGCTTTACTCATACATGTAAACACATATGAAGCAGCCAGCAATTGTTTTAATTTTTTTGTTTACTATAAAATCTCTGAAAATGCCTGAAGATCTGCAAATGTCCTTAAATTGCTGGCTGTGAGCAACCAACATGTCAATTTAAAAGTATTCAAAAGTAAAGAAAGGAGCAAATCCTCACATTTGTCCTGCCATTAAGCAACTTTTTCAGTTAGAATTTCCCTCCTGTTCCGCTATCTGCATGTTTCCATTAATAGAATGCATTGTTCTATATCCTCAGCTTAGTGTTCAAAAGATGCTTGCAATAGATTTAAGGAAATACAAACAACACAAAACTACATTATCCATATATTGCACTATCTTAAAAGAGAATCTCTACTCAGTGGACTGTGTGTGTACAGATACAGATATAAGCTTTTATCTTTGTAATAAGTGAGCTGCATTTCTGACTGGCACCCTGCTTAGTATGGGGTTCTTTCAGATAAACTGGTGTTACATTTAAAGAATTGTACCTGAAATAAATGGGTAAGTTCTTGTTATATCGCTACACCAAGGTTTGTGATAAAACTTAAATCTACCGTAAGGTTTGCAAGCTTGAGACCCTGGACCTCTTTCTGTGTTTTGCACCAAACAAGAAAATGTGACCTAAACCTTCCTTCTCAGTGAGTGTAACCTTTCCTATCTGGAGAGTTGTTTGTGGTTAACTCAGCGTCAGGTCACCACGGCTGTATCCCATGACCAGCTCACTTGAACCAGACAATTTGTCTTGATTCCTCAGGGGCTGTGTGAGCAAACTAATTTTCCTCAGTCTTCTTTGTCTTCCTTTCTGCCTCCTCCTTGGGACGTATCCACCCACACAAATGAAACTTATGGTGGCAAATGGTTCAGAGCTACCTCCTAAGTGTAACGTCAGTCATGACCCTACTTCAAAACTCCCTTTAGCCTGCCTAAACCACACCTTTGAGTGTGAATTGTGAGATGAGTTTTCTATCACATAGTGACTCTCCTGTCAGTTGCTTGGAGGCTTTCAAGAAAATTTTGCTTACAAGCATTTTTTGGCTCTTCGCCTTCCAGCATACCTCTCACTACCGTGACATTTTTTGGTACCTTATTAGATAAATTCCTGCCTTTCCACAGAACCTTTACAATCATTTTTTATTTCTTCTGTTGCACCAAAACACTTTGACATGAAGTTATAAAGTGTGTAAATGAGGAAAAAATACAAATGTCCCCTGGAAAGAATTGAGGATCAGGGGCCTTCCAGCACATCTAGTGGGCAAAATCTAGATGGTGGTGTTTCTGAGGACCAGAGTTTGCCGGGAGCTTATTGTGGAAAGGTTAGAGAGGTTGAAAAGCCCTCTGACAGATCGTGTTGCCTCTTTTCTCATAACCTTTGGCTGATTTGTGAATATCATTCCCCTTTGGTTTAATCTGCTGTGTGCTGTGAGGCAGAAACTATTCCCAGAGGACTGCTGGAGGGGTTTGTTAATTTATCTCTGGTATATTAACAATGTCTTTGCAGGAGCGGCACCCGACCTTCTCTACACCAAAGCAAATAGGGGAAATGTTGACCCATGTTGACCCAAAATCTTGAGAGGGACTCTATTAAACAGTGAGCTGGACGATCTGAGGGCACGTCTGAGTTTTTTTTATGATTTACCCTCCCACATTCTCCTGCCCTGACAGACATTTATCCCGGAATACACAGCCGTACCCCTTGTGTGTTGCTGTAGGCCTACACAGATGGGGTCACCCTTGTAGATCCAATACTGTAATATCTGATCTACAATACACTGAGCTGATTCCTCGAGGGTGTGCCAGTGGAGAAGAGACATTTGCAGGAGGTTGTGAAGTCATGTGATGCTTCAGTTCAGGGTCACAGCAGATTTGTTGTCCCACGTGAGTGGCGACGATGTCCTGCAGCTATTGGAGGTCCATCAAGCATAACAACGTACAAATCAATAAAACAAGATGTATAATCTCATTATATGGCTGCTCCAAAGAAATACAGCCTTTTATTGTAATGCAGTAGTGTTGTCTGCAGTGTAGAAATAGAGATCTGATTTTATTGCTTGTTGACTATAGTTTGTCTGTACTTGCAATGCTTTGTTGTCAATTTTTTCTGATGCTTCAGTTGGTTTAAAAAACTGCAAATGTTTTTTAGAGGATTTCGAAATTTGTGTTAATATGAAACTCTTTTGTAGTGCTCGAGATTTGCGATTCAGAATATAGTCAAATACCGAAAACTA
Organism: Naso brachycentron; assembly: GCA_029874485.1. NCBI lineage: Eukaryota > Metazoa > Chordata > Actinopteri > Acanthuriformes > Acanthuridae > Naso > Naso brachycentron. Next base: position 20,570,728 of record JAQFJA010000023.1, read on the forward strand.
TGGATGTATTGGATTACAAAACTTCAGATTGTATCACAGTTTTAAGTCATGGATCAGATACTTTTTTTGGATCAGCATAAAAGTAATAGGTTGGGTTAAGATTGACATCTAATGATCTATGACACTAATAAAAGGCTTGAAGTCATGGTTTACAGGATTTTTACTCAATGGAGGTACTGCTACTACTAAAAACCTCTCTAAAAGGGTCGATAGTGTGTGTATATGTGTGCCTGTGGGTCTGTTTTACTTGAGCCTGCTGTGGTGTTTTTTAGGGACCAAAATTCAGGACCCCACAAGTTTAAATAGTTGTTTTAGGATAAAGACTTGATGGTAGGATTAGGGTTAAAATTAGGTTAGGTTTAGATTAGGCATTCAGGTATAATGGTTAAGGTAAGGGTCAGGGGCTAAAGGTTGCATAAATGAATGGTCTCGTCAGAGAATTACTGTAGATGAGTGTGTGTACTGCATGTGTGTATGTATGAGATTTTTGAGTTAAATCTGTGCAGAACAGTTCTTTGTTATAAGCTTAGCCAAACAGCCGTTAAGGCAATGGTGACATAACCGAGTTAAAAAAAACAGAGACTAGATGCCTATGGACTCCTACAATCTATCATCTGACTTACTAATTTGGGGGTTGATTATAATTGAAAAATCAATGTTGTCCATCCTTTGGTATACTGGAGAGACAGACAGCCACTGTGAGGAGTCTGTTTTGTTTTGTTTTTTTTAATTTATCTCTATGGTCTGCTTCCAAGAGTGTGAATCAACAAAGACATTTATATTCTACTTGAAAACATCCAAAATTAAGTGCAATGAGGAGACTTTCTGGGCAAAGCCAAAAGACTTTATGTAAGACAATCTGATTAATTGTTTCCATAAAAATAAGTGTGAGAATTCACTTTGATATTCTGATTGTGTAACTTATAATAATTTAAAATATGACCAGTTCTTTAGTTTTGAACAAGAAAAGAATATACATTATGTGAGCGGTTTGACCAACAGATTTGATTCACACTCTTGCCTTCATTTTTTATTTTGCTCTTTTTTTCTCCTGGAAACAGGGTTAACATCATCCAGATGTTTTATAAGTTTAAATAGCTTTTGAGATAACAGCAAATGTAATTAAACACGTTTTTATGAAGTGCCAAATGGATGCAAATACAGCAGACTCCAATGTGCTACAGGACATGAAGCTGCATTTATCGTAGCCAACATTGAAACATTACCCATCCGACAATATCTGATCCAGGCCCCTAAATTGGAGTGCCAACACACCAGCATGCGGCTCAGCATGTTAAATCACACACATCTCCCCATCCCTCTCTTTCCTTTGGGTTGCCGCCTGCTCTTGTTTTCTTATCAGGGGGACAGAAAATAAGATTCCTGCCCCCTGGGTATCATCATAATTCCAGACTAATCTCTCTGTTGAAAAACAAGCGTGTGATCCATCTGCGGGTCTGTTATTACCACCGGATCCGTAGCCATTCTCATTTTCATTCTGGAGCATCGCAGTTTAGGTGAAGGTTTTTAGCTCATCCTCGGGCGGACCAGTGACTTTCTCTTCTTGCTGCGCAGGTGAGGAATAGAAGTCACCAAAAAAACCCACCGTGTATAGGAAATGAAAGTTTGTTTGTGTACTCACCGAGTCGGCTGAAGTCGCTTGGAGGTACATAATGAACAAACTCATCACAGCACAAATTATAGACTACATGAAGGGTGCCGGTGTTGGCCTGCTGCTTCACCGATGAAGAGTAAATGCAAATTACTGTGCTGCTGCCAAAGTCTGACTAAACTGAGATATACTTCATTTTCAACTTTTCTGAAAATTACTTTTGCATCACTGCTTTGGAGCAATTGAGGTAATTACATGAGTTTGTTTTTAGTATGCCTTAATACCAAGGTCGTATTACAAGTGTGCCCCGCAGATTGTGCTATTACTTTAAAACTACATGTGGGAGTATAAGATGACAGTTTGCAGAAAATGTCTGCATCTATTTCCTTTATTAAATCTTTTCCATCAACGTGTCACAAAGTTTTAAATCTGTTTTTTTTGTTTGTTTGTTTTTGTTTTTTTACCTCTTCACTCTTAAAACATGGCTGAAATCAGGCTGTAGACCCATGAAGGAGGCAGACATGCAGAGATCACAGTAAGTGAGACTGTAAACTCAACATAATCAGCTGGCTTATTGGATCATGAAATAGCTGAGAACACAATATATGACATATTATCAACATATTAAGTTTTTAATGTCCAGCCTGTTTTTCAAATCTGTGTCATTCACCCATCAGCTCACACTAAGCAGCGCTGGCCATAATTTTCTTGCTTTCTCTGTGATGACAGAAAGTAGAATATTCACTGTTTCTTAGGCTCTGTTTTGGTCTGTGCCAACTTTTGACAAAAAAATTTATGATTGAATTCAAACTGACTAGTTGTGAGTGTGTCTGCTGCTTTGTGGGCAGGTAGCATACTGTGGGTTTATCAGCAGAAACAGCTGCCTGCTCTGCAGCTGGAAACAAGTTTTATGAGAATATGTGCTCTGGAAAATCAAACAAAGAGATTCCAGAGGCACAGGTTTACAAAGTCAGGTGAATGTTTTCTGCGGGTTTGTCTCTCACATCACAAAGTCATTTGATCCATTGTTGATATAAAGGAATTAATTGTTGCAGCTTTGAAGGTTGCTCAAATGTGTGCTTGAAAATAATTGCACCATCCTTTGTGCAATAGTTTCATCTTTGGAAAATCACCGACCTGCTGAATGTGTTGAATGTGACTTTGCCTCAGCGTGACATTGGAAGAACATAAAGGTGCTGGTATTGTGTCCCTGAAATGAGATGACCTGTTGGTGACATTGCCTCAAAAGGCCTTGCATAGATGACAATAAGAGATTGCAGGTTTTTTAGAATCAGCATAAGACTTGAATAGATGGACCAGAACTGGTTGCTCTGAAGTCTAACCTGTTTGCCCTCTGAGCTGATTGTCTGTATAGATCTTCTTTCTATCGTCAGGACCACAAAATTCTCATCCACAATCAAAGGTGTATTGAGTGCGTATTGACGAGTACTCAGCCAGCAGTGGGCAGAGCGTGCAATCAATGACATGCCTGTTATACATGTTTGCTGCTTCTTGTCAGTGAAAATTGCCACTTGAGCTTCTGTGACTATACGCAAATTGATTAACAGCTTTTACTTGCTCTTAAAGATACACTCTTTAAATTATTTAAAGACAGAACAAGCAAAATATGTTTAATTTTGTTTGTTAGTGACATTTATGTATATACGTACAAAAGACATACAAACACAATAAATTGAGCTTATTGCAAGATGATCTTTATTTGGAGTGCTGGACAAGAATTTTCCTTCTCTGAATCCCCCGCAAAGCTTTTTGTCTTGAACACCACAGATGATGTAAAACACCTGTGTGCTACACTCCCGCTCTCCTTGAAAATGGAAACACAAGATTAGATTTCCTTTCTCGATGGCTCCATCTTAAACTTATATAACACAAGACTATGAATTTTTCACAGTGCAGCCTTGATCTCACTATTCACAGTAGTTCAAGACCTTCTTTCTTTTTTGATTCAGTGTCATCTCCCAGTCAGTTAGCTTTTTACATCTGCCCTGTGAAGGTTCATACAGTTGGAGATCTCTGTGGTCTTGTTACTGTATATCAGATAATGTTATAAAAGAGTGGAGCCCAGCTCACAGATGGATTGTATCTGGCCACAAATATCATTAAACACCTCAGGCAACAGGAGCAGGCAGACCTTTGGACCTCTAATGTGTCTCTGTTAGATCCACAGATATACGATGCTAAGCTTTATTTATGCTCGAGTCCTTTATGCATCTGAAATGGTTACTATTCATCAAGGGGCAGCTGGGGGAGCTTTAACAGCCATAAAGGTTAAACAAAAAAGGTGCAAACATTTTCACCTTCGTCTCACCAGAACTGCAGGGAGGCTGGAGCAGCAGTAGTGCAGGATGTCCTGAGGGTGCCCTGATACATGGGGGCTGTTGGGGTCACAGTCTATTGCGGTTGTAAGTGTTTTCATGGCAGCAGTTAGTGCAGGCCACACACTCTGTAGCCTGGGGTTGAATAAATACTAGAGCAGACGGGAGCGTCCAGCAGAGACAGTTACAAGGAACGTCTTGTCTTTTATTCATCACTTCCCTCGCTGCGCTTCTTCCGCAGCTTTACGCATCAAACTGAGTGTTTTGACTGTGCAAAGGTCACTGCTCTTACATGTGTTAAACTGATGTAAAGCACACCTGGTTCACACATGATAGGCATTTCTGACGTGCAGGGAGGAATGCACAGGACGACTTATGCTACGATGAGTGCACAGCTTAAGTGTGATGAAAATGGTCTTATTAAAATGGGTAATAAAGTCTTTTATGATGCTGCTATGTGTAATTTTGTATTGGGCTATTGAGATGTATATCCACTTGAACATTCTGGTGAACAAGCTCCTCTGATTTCGTTAAACAGTCGAAGTATGACTCAGCCTGTGAAAACGCTAATACCTTGTCATTGCTGATGTAGTTCTGGATGGAGCTTAGTCAAGCCTGAGAAAACAACCCATGATAATGTAAAGTACAGTAATAGTGATGTCTAAAGGTTATCTCAGCCTGGGCTTGCACTATAACTTCATAACAGACAGCTGATGTTACAAAGGAGGTTTGAAGCTTGAAAGACAATAACCAGGCAGGGAAGATCTAATGAAAAGATATTATTATTTGATTCTGGCATTCGAAGCTAGTGTACATCACAACATTATGTCAGGTACTTTGGAAAAAAAGGCAAAGGCAATCACAAGACAAAATCCATGTATAAAACTGTTTGTCATTTTATTTTGTTGTCACTGTGGTGAAGCTGGTACTAAAGTCACAGAATCTCTCTGAAGTTAAGTACTTTGTTGCAATGAATGTGATTGATAAAGGATTGATCTCTAAGTTTTATGTTGTACATACTGTAAATAATTTGATGTGTACTTCATTCGTTGAAATTAACTTGTATATATGGAGCTTCTTGGTCAAATTTTGAGTTTTTCTTCATGGAGCTGTGATATTGAAATGTTTTTACTTGTTGAATCATCTTTTTGGGTGCGTGTACTGTACTCAGTACGCGGCCACATTTTCTCTTGAGTTGTTTGCTTCATGGAAGTGCTTTTGGAGCTCGAGGTGTACGAGGGACAGTCAGGATATATCAGCTAACATATATCTGTGTTGCTTTTATTTTGAAGTGCAATACTAAATTGCTGGATTACTATTTCCCATTAAAGGGTATGCGCCGTAAAAGCTCAGCTGTTTTACTTTGTTATGGTCGGCTATTTTTGTGCAACATGGCAGAATATTTATCTGATGTAGAGGTGTC
>JAQFJA010000023.1:20594216-20605897 GCA_029874485.1 Naso brachycentron
ATCTTGAGGAATTTGTCTGCTAAGAACACATTTGTACCTCAGAATAATCATGTCAGTATTTATTTTCTGGTTTAGAAGTAAAGATAACAGAGCTCTGGTCCTGTCATTCCTGAGCCCCAGTGTGATTTCTTTCAAGAGCTCCAATCACAGGCTTGACGTTGGGCCTTGATTTCCTTACCAGCAGTGAAGCTACTATTTTCTATCGTAGTTCATTAATCCTTATCTGGCTTTTTACAGGGATCAATATGCTTTCATCACAAATGATAACATAGCAATTCAAAACTCATCAAAAATCCCATAGTGGTCGGGTCCTAGATTAGACTGACGGGTAGTTTGGTTTAACATCTTTAACATCTTTTTTTTTTTACTTCACTGATTAAGAAACTTTGATATCTGGAAGAATTGTTTTTTTTTTAGCTAAACCACCACTGAGTTGCATTGAAAGGATCAAGTTGGGCTGGTTCAGACCTCTGATCTGAATGCATCTTGAAAGCTGGGAGGCACTCCAAGCAAATCCATTTGGGTAGAGAACATGCTGGAGCAACAATTATTTGTGTCCAATCTGGCTTAATCACAATTAAAGTTATAGCAGAAAGAGCTACAGGCTGCAGAAAAAGATGTCTCACCACCATGACACAGACCTGGTTAAGCAGTGAATAACGGATGGCTGTACAGTACAATAGTAAATACGCTATGATGCACTTGGAGTGAAAGAAATGTTTAATACACACACACACACACACACACACACACATAGGCTATATGCATCTAACATCACTGTAGCTTTCACAGTGAATAAAACAAACTTGACAAACAGTTTGCAAATGTATCTGCAGACTCCCTCTCATTGATACGACTGTCCTCTGGGGTGATCTACACCAGAGAGACACAGATCAAGAGAGAGAAGACGGAGACTGGATAATGTCAGGGGAGCGCTTGGTGGTAGTCCATTAGTGTCATCGGCACGTCACTGACTCTGAGTGTCATCGGTCCATGTCAGTTTCTCTCGATCGCTTGTCAAATGTGGGAAGGGAGTGGCTGCTGTCATCACACAGTCGCTGAGAGCTCCTCAGAAAAATAACAGACAGTGATGGATCAGTGCCACAAGACCACAGTGAAGTTTAAAAGCTTGCTTCTGCAGCAAGCGATGATTTATTAAACTGTAATCAAGGTCTGTGATCTAGGTAAGTTATGTACACTGTGTACGGTTGCATAAAAAGTCTGACATTGACTTGGAATTGCCACTATTTTGTAATAGTTAAACGACGCAAACTTGATTTGAAAACTGTTTTCCTCAGAGGATTGCTTGAGGGGATGGTGCAGAGGTAATCAATACCAGAATGTGTGTTTTTAGACACTGAGTGCATTTTAGACTGTTTGTGAATTAATCAATAGTAGTGCATGTTTTGAGATAGGGAGACAAGGGGGTGGGATGAGGATGGGCTACTTCCTCCACCTGAGGGCAGCTGTTTATCAGAGAGCTGACGGAACGCTATAAAAAACACCGGGAGCAAGCAGATAGTTCCCACTTGACATTGTACTTCTGTGTGTTGTTTGGAGGGGGATTTATGCAAGCGTGTGTGTGTGTTTGTTTGTTTGTGTACAGTATGTATGTGTGTGTTTGCTTGCTAAAACATCAGTTCTCCAGTAGATTTCCCTGCTCTCTGGAGAAAGTTGTATTTCAGGAAGCACAGAGTCTGGAAATATCCCAGTTGCTCGGGGAAAATCTATAATACTCGCTTGTTCTTTGTGTAGGAATGAATTTGACTGTCACACAACTGAGGGAGTTCCGTTTTCCTCTCTGTCTTTGTCTGACAAGTCTGCACTGCGGCCCACATGGCAGAGATGCCCCAGGTGAATCTAAGATGTATAGGTCTTCTTGCGCCAGGATATGGGCACTCAAGGCTTCAAAACCTGCAGTAGAGGAGAAGTCCTTTGTCTTATAGATGATACATCAGTAAATACAGGTGACACTTGTAGCTGTGATTTACTGAAAATGAAAAAAAGAGGCAAAAATAGCCTATATTTGTTACAAAGGCTGGCTACGTAAACACATATTGTTGACACTGAGAAATGTGTGCTCAGAATGCAGGTTACCTGGGTTAAAAATGAAAGCACCTAAAAGAAGTGCCATTGAAGTTCAGCCATTCAGACATTTTCTTGAATGTGACAAATTTTGGCTGTGACATGTGTGACCAATATTAACAAAGAAGTATGCATATGAATAAATAATAAATCAGCTGAATGAACAAGTTTATACATTTGAATTTTACAGACAGTTTAAAAGAAAAAAGGAAAATTTATCGCGGAATAATTATTTAGAGCTAGATGTGAAATTTCCTGCTGGTGAAGCCGGGTCATCCTCTCTCTCCTTTCCCATGTAGTGCCTCTCCTGTACTCGTTTCTGTGTCTTTGCAGCCCCTGGGGTTCAGAATCTGGTAGGAGTTGCGGTAAATCACATTGGTACTGTAATCCCTTTCATCCGACTGCCCCAGTATGTCTCAGAGCTTGTGTTTAGTCCCAGTCTGGCTGTGTTCACTGGGAGGCCGCATACTGCGGTTCTGTTGCCCATGATGTAAACACCAACACTTATCTCTTGCTCTAAGCTTCAGGTACAAGCAAACTAAATTAGCTAATAGGCCCACTAGCTGCATTGCTATCTTGGCAAACAAGCTAATGGCAGCTACTCACTTCCCCCGTAACATTTTTGTTCCGTAAACAATGCCATGACACAATTTTTTCCTTTATATGAACAAAGTCTTCTAAGGAGAGAAATCTTAGCCATAACTTAGCCATAGAAAAATGCTCATATAGGCTATTTTGTGTTGGAATATGGTGTTCATAATGTAATTGCATATTTGTAGGCATCATAAGTATTTTCTTTCAAAGACGAATGTGCAAATATATGTTTTAAACCTTATTTGCAGTGTACATTTTTATATGCACAGGTGTAATTCATAACATTGATGATGTCCAGGCTGTTCCAGGTCTGTAGGGCCCTGGTTGTGTGCTTGCTGACTCTGTAGAATGATTTACTGACACAACTAAATTGAAGAGTCATCATTGATTAATGTCATTAGCTGCACTTGTACGTGCTGTTCCTGCAAGAACAACTGTCTGCTCACGGAAGGGCCTGATTATTCTAAAAATACATTTTGTCTGACTTTTCCACAAACCAGCGGGACACCTCTTTGTTGAGTATCATGCTGTCTCCACATGGGCTCTATTTTTGCAACCACAGAGCTGTTATCCTGCTCTGCTAAATGTTGGTGTTTGGCAGAGATTAAATGCGCGAAACTGAGAGGAAAAAAAAGGAAACCAAGCCAGATGTGAGCCTGTTTTAGGAGGTTATCCCACTGCTGTTTGGGACCAATTAGCATTTGTCATAACTGGCCTCCACCTCGCCATCAGTCTGTATATTTTGAATACAGATTTCTTTTCACTTGCAATATGGTTCATATTTTATTAGCTCCACTAATTGTTTCTATCCACAGCCTTCCTCCGCCTGTTTCCAAGTCATAGAATTGTTATCAGGAAATCACAGTGGAACAGACGCTATGCTCCCAAGCAGTTGCGCTCATCTAATTATAAAACACTAGGTAAATGTTGAGCAGATGCCCTCCACCAATACCCCCACCCTCCTCATCTCTGCCTTCCAATTGAGAGAGCCATTTGGTCTCATTTTAGTGTTACATTGGCTCCACATGGAGTGTCGATCCTTGCCAAGTGGCTGCTGTGGTATAAATGAACCTAATAGCTCGCCAATTCTTCACATTGTCCAGCAGACAAGAACAAAAGAAGAACTTCCACTTGAGCTAAAGCGCTCAGCACCGTGGGGTGGTGCCTGACTTCTCATCCTTCCTCAGCTTGTGGTGTCTACTTTAGGAGCTCATGTTGGCATTGAGGAGGCATGAGTGTGATGCTGCATTACCTTCTAATGACTAATAGCTTTAGTGTCCTTGCGCCTTGCATTTGGCAGGGCAGTGCCACAATCAGGCATCTGTCTGTGGTGGAGGGAAAATAAAGAAAGCAGACAGGAGGGAAAGAGGTGGAGACAGACAGAAAGAACGAGTCTTTTACCACTTAATGAAGCAACCTGTGACCTGGATGTGAAAGACCCACACAAAGCAAACCTGTGGGTGGCAAAATCACCTCCCAGTGTATGGAATGGCTTTGTTTTTTCGATCATGTTATTGTCCCACTTATTAATAATTATATCCATGGAGCCCTTAATGAGACACAGGGGGAGAAAAAAAAAGAAACTTATCTTTTACACACAAGATAGTGTGGAAATGGGTGGAAATGACAGTACAGAAGTAAGTAGAACTATATTTGAACCTTGGACTTCATTTTAAGGACATTACCACTCAGCTAGCAAGTCATCACTGTTATATTAGTTGGGTTTTCATCTATCTGTTTTTATGCAAATTTTCAATTTACGCATAAAAAAACTGAGTGGAAATGCTGCAAAACTGGAAAGCTTGGAGGAGGTGGAAAAGTTGGGGAACTGATAAAGGGTAAATTTGAATAAGTGTAGTGAAAACAGCTTCAGCAAATCAGCAGCGAATAAACAGTGACGACAACATACAGAAATCTTGTTAATCACACTACCAGAACGTTTCCAAGATCACAAAGCTGTAATAATTAGTGTTTAAAACTTTTCAGCTGTCCAGTGTGCTCTCCATCATTGCTTTCCATTAACTGTCCTGCTGACTGGCGCTCTTTCATTACATCATTTCGTTGCGCCATCTTCTTCTGCAGTGGCATCCAACTTGAGACTTGGCACCACCTACAGTTTATCTTGATGAAACAACTCCAATTATCGCTGTTGTTTCCCTGCAACATTTAAAATGAATTCAAAAGTCTTGTGGCTCGTTTTGGTGCTAGGGATATGCCAATTTTGATTGGGTATTTATTTTTAGACATAAACAATTACAGACATTGGACCAACTACATGTGTATACTGTAGATGGATATACACAAAATGCAAAGAGAATGGATTACACATCAGGAAAAAAGAAGTTTGTTTAATCCTTAACAGACCCAATGGGTGTTCAACTCAGAGGAACCAGTTTTCTGCTTTGCCAAAGCTATTTTGTAAAGGGGCCCTGTTACATTTGGTACTTGGATTCTTATGACAAACTGAAGTAATTTGCCCTTATAATGGAGTACAAATTTAAAATTTCAGTTCTGCTAACTCCTGTACTGTCATTCCTACACAGAAAGATAGACTGGGTGGTATCCTGTTTGGGCAACACTATCTCATGCGGACGATTGACCCAGATTTTTTGTTTTCCCCATGTCCCTTAAGGGGTTCTGTAGATATCCTCTGATACACCTTTTAATTTTTTAGATCTTATTCCAGCTTCCTTCTCTTCTTCTCTGAGATTTGTTTATCAGACTAAAAGTTGGACATCAAGCCGTCCCCTCTTCTTCTTCTCCTCCTCCTCCAGCGTTCACATCTTCCTCCTGGCTTCATTACACCTCATACCATGCACTCTGTGCTGGGGAGGCAGAGCAGCTGTCATTTCTGTCTGGCAGGAGCATCTCTCCTCTCCACCAGAGCCACAAATGACCTGTTCCTGTCTCCGAGCCAGGACAGGTGACAGCCCCGCTGCAGCCTGTGCGTTCCAGGTGTGGGATTCAGGTTTAAGCTTCATTGGGATCCATTCCATGGCTGCGTTTGCACTTTATAGCCGATTAAAATTTAATCTTGGCCTCACAGTTGTAGGGATAAAGCCTTGTAAAACAATACTGACTTTGTGCACAGATGAGTTTGAAGTACACATACACGCAGGACCAATCACATGCGTGTGCACATGGAGCATCCATTACACAAGCGGACTATAAATCTGCCTTGGAATTAAGCAGTGAGTAGAGGCTGATTGCTGCAGCGATCCCCTCACACTCGCAGGAATGAGAATAAATGAGCGGACGCCGGCATGAACAATCCTTTATTAGACCCATCAGCCAGAGGAGCCTGAGCCTTATGAAACTGGGGACACCAAACACGCGGCCCAGTCGTCACATATGTGGCCTACTTATGGTTCCTGTGACGGTGAGAAGACTCCCCTCCTCCCATCATCGCCACCAATGTGCATGCATACCATTACCACATTACTGACTCAACCAAGTCACACATCCGTTTGCACATTCAGAGGATGCAGCACAGGCGTCTGCGTACTCCTTGTAATGTCAAAATATTTCTGAAGTGCCAGCTAATAAGTGCAGCCCTGGAGTGCCTCCACAAGCTCAATATGTTCATCAACACTTTTTTCTCTGTTGGAGAAACTTGAAGAGATGGCAGAATCATTAATCAGGAAGTTTGCTGTGCATTGCCTGTAAATCATTCCGCACATTCCTGGATGCAGTCTTCAAACAACAACAGCGCCAGGTGTTCTTAATTCAGATTGGTTTATTTGCTTGTTTTTTGCATTCATTAGAATTGCCAGGTGGACTATTTTTTATTAATGTATTCTCCATCAAGAGCAAGGTAATGTTACAGCTCATTTAATGTGCAAAGCTTCGGGTCATATAAACATGTTTTGACAGGTGTTTCATTACATTCCAAATAGACTGGCTGAGATTATTGTGTGTTGTGTTTTCTATTAGAGGTTACTTGATCCCTGCTGTTAGACAGCAATGTGGGACTCCTGTTGGTCTTCATTTCTTTCAGCTGTGTCAGTGACACCTTAAGTACAGCAGTGGGCCTGTAGAGCTCCAATACCATTTAATCAATCATAATGTCGCCTGACAAAGGGACGTTTGGTCATTTCTGTTGCTGCATGAGGCCAAAGCCAAAATTTAAAACTAATTCAGCCCAGGTCCAACAAAATATTGGAAACAATACTTTCTTTGTAGCTGTAAACAGATATTTTAATGTCTTCAACCTTTCCATCATGATGAAGTAACAGTAGCTCTTCACTTAGCATTTGTAAGCCTGTCAGGACACCAACCATTAAATAATTGGTTAATAAAACAAACATGACTCACTGACTGGATATGAGTTATGTAAACATTATGACAGACAGAGAAACATTCTCCAAACTTTGCCTTATGGTTAAAGTAAAAGACAGAACTTGACACATGGGCAGTGATGAAATATTTTCTGTTACACATTTAACTCTGTATCCTCCACGAAAAATTATGTACTAATACCTAATACTAAATGGAAAAGACCTGTCATGACCTGTTGCACGTTTGTCTATGGGAAGAAGCCAGATGAGAACAAATAATCAGTGCAAATTAAACAAATGTATCGCTGTTATCTTAGAGTCTGACATTAATGGATGCCTGATGGCCCGGGACAAGTAAAAACAACCTGCAGGCAAGCAAAACCTGTCTTGACATGCACAGTAGGGCAAGCACCAAATGGCACTGTCTTCTTACTAACAGACTTTTAGCTAAGCACATTACCAGCCACGTACTCTTTACCTCCTGAGGTCCTGTGTCTGTTGGAGAAATGCTAGTTTTTAACAGGAAACTGCGTTATTTTGTTTTTACCGTTTAAATCAGACGATGTGCACGAGTGGTGCAGTGAAAGAAACCTGAAGATTAACTTACCCAAGTTGACATGAACTACACTTCTAGTTATTTTTTGTTTGTTTGTTTAACAAACTTTTTTATACCGCTGCTGACTGAGACAACCATCCCTCTAGCAGCAGTACGTGCAGGCAGGCTAACAGCAGGAGGAAAGGAGAAGGAGAGAGGAGAGGAGGAAGGATTTGATACTGAATGATGTTTGTCATTCTTTCTAAACTTCACTCAGTATTTTGATTTCAGGAATATAATTTAATTTAGCAACATTTTAGATTTGTTTCCGGTGAGATATTATTTAATTTATTTTTACACATCTGGAAATGCACTCAGAACTACCCATGAGCACTGTGTAGTCAATAATTTAGCCTAATCCATGAAAGTAATTAAATAATTTAGCCTAATCCATGAAAGTAATTTAAAAAAAAGATAACAGGCCCATGGAGGTCTGCTGCTTCATCCCTCTTACTGCATGTAAGAAAAATATGTGTGATAGGTACAATGGCATTGATTGGGCAGGCAAGTAGGAATGTAGATGGGCAAGTAGATTTGAGAAGTACTTGCCCTTGGAGGACAAGTAGGAAAAAATGTCAGACCCTGATTCTTAATATCAAAAGTAATAACCTACTAATATAATTAATATATGTAATAGTTAGAAGTGTGGACGTGAGTCATCTAGACTTGTAAACTGAGCTCAGTGGTCATCAAGAAATAAACTGCAGTATGCAAAGCGTGCAGATACCTTTACCTTAGTTTGACCTTTGATATTGCTCAAAGAACCCTAAGATCAGACTATATTGTTGAAATTACATTACATATAGATCACAGAGCACATTATGACTTATTAAGGACTTGGAACTCAAAGTTAAAGACTTAGGACTTGGCTTGAGTGCAGAAACATAGCCTTTATTAGGCTATACACATACTGCCAAAATATGCCTAAAGAGGGTACCATCAGACTCAGGTTGAGTTTCAGAACCGTTTCCTGCATCACCCCAAGTTAATATTTTTCTGAGAAATGAAAATAATCAGTTGTGTCAGTAGTTTGGAAATCAATTCCATCAAAAACATGAACAAACGGTAAGGAAAATGCCATATGTACGTCTACAGGTTGTTAATATGGTCAGGCACTACAAAGAATTGTCACTTGTATTAACCACCAGGACGCTGATTTGAACATTTTTCATGTAAGCAACTAATTCTATGTTTGGTTGCTACCTGAATGACGAGGTCTTGTGAGACCAAAGTGAGTAATAAGAATTTCGTGTCCTTCCACGTGTCTCTGCTTCCTCACAAGCAGGTACAGTATTTGTGATCATGTACAGTGTACAGTCGCTCTTCTGAGCCTCATTTCTGTCACCACTGTTCCAACTGTGTAATCAGGACACAGTGGGAAGCACTGAATTGCATCCAATTTCCTCTCACTTTCCTTTGTTTATTGACTCTGGGACCTGATGAGGAGTGAGACTCGAGTGGGATGAGGAAAAAAAACCCACAGACATCGACTCTTCTAACCTCTCGCTGGCACTTTCTCTGTGCCATGAAGAACACAACAGGGAGCTGTGAAGTAGATTGATTACACTTGTGATCACTCTTCTAAGATAATGTCCTTCCTTTTAATCATGCATTGTGCAGCTGCTCTTTACAAGGATAAGATTATCATCAGCAACTTCATCACTGTCTCATTGTAAATGCCATCCTAATTGGACAGCTCTGCTTTTCATAGGAGGTTTGATCTTATTTACTGCTGTGTCCTTCAGCTGAAACGGGATTATTTTTGGATGTCTTTCAGTCTGTCTACTGTTATATTCTTCAAACAGAGAAGTCAAATGTTTTGTCCTCACTTTCTAAGAAGTACTTTTATGGATTTTCACTACTGCAGTGTGGATTGTTAGCTGCTGGGTGAACGTAATTACTCCACAAAACTCCCTAGGACTTCTGAAACTGCGCTTTTTTGAAATCAAAGAGTTGGCAGCATTTGCAGTATGTTAGCTTGATCCCTGTGGTTTGGAGCTTAGCTGAGTGCTCTGAAGTCAATAACTTTGTATTTACTCATTGGCCACAAGAGAGGCCTTATAATCTTGCGACTCTACAAACCTGACATTTCATCAGAAAACACCAGCCATTTACCTGCCAGACATCCCCTCAGCTTTGCTTTCTCTGAAACATTTCCAGTGTTTGAATTAAGATTTGAAGATGAGTTTGGTGCAAAGAAAGCGTGAATGAGTTCAGCCCCCCGCAGCCTCAGGCTATCAACAGTAATCCTGCCCTTTTTCTTCTCTTTGAATTGGCAGCATTGACCAAACCTGCTCGCTGTCAGCTCACAAGGCACTCTTGATTTTACCAGTCTGCTCTCTTGTCAGGTCTTTTGTGGTGGTTGACATTTGTGATGGGACACTAATGACTCTATTGGCCTCTGGGGAGAGTGTTGAAAACAGCAGCCTGAGGCACAAGATACCCGCAATTGCACATGTGCAAAAATATTTTTTTCAGTGGAGTAACATTTTTTTCCTCAGCAGGTAGACTTTCTTTCTGTTTCTTTTCTTTTTCTTTTTGCTTCCAGGTAATGGCTAAAAGGCAGCCCACTGGTCTGACACTGGGGTCCATCTGATTGACCTTTCAAACCCTTACCATATATTATTTGGACAGAAACAAACTGTCAATGTCACCATCTGACCTCTACTCTTTTACCCAAACTAGGACTGTGCAACAGCCTCACAGACAAAAAGCCAGTTTGAGAGGGAAGGAGCAGGGAGTCAGATGAGACACCTTTGTTGTGGTCACAAATGTGCCTGGAATGATCTAAATAGTGCTAATCCTGTGTTGATTGCTTCTGCTGCTAGAGTGAACAAATTTAACGTGAAGGAACCAATTATCTCTGTCAAAGTCTCCTCAGGCCACTCTGTAAAGACTGTCTCTGACATGTGAAGGCATTGCTAGTTCCATCTACCACCTGTGCCATCTCATCTGCGCTGCAAAACTTAAATAAATAAATAAAATAAATACTAATCTGGTTCATTACAGTACAACTCTGTTCTTATTTTTCTAGTTTTTTCATATTCATTATTGCCCTTTGTCATAACGCAGTGTTCAAACCAAGTAAATCTAAAGGATCTTGGAATGTGGCGATGTTGATATTATTATGAGTGTCTAATAAAAAATAGGAAAAACAGGTGCCTACTGATTTTACACAAGGGGGCACTTTTGTGCTGTGGCTTAAACCCGAAGGCAGAGGAGTTAAAAAGGATTTCCCGGTCAAGTTGGAGAGGACGCGCAACACCGCAAGACATCTATCAGACACCTTTGAATATAAAAGACTGTTGGACTGAGTTTGGTTTCACCCACCACAACTTGAAAAAAAATTCACCCTTTTAAAAAACTAAACGACAACAAGGAAGAGATAGCTAGCCGCAAGTTGACTTCAGCATTAAACAAAAGCTATTGGAGCTAACCTGTGGCCACAGCTGCTCATAAGGAGACAAAGTGGTGACCTGGGGAAGATTAGTTGCCTACAGACTGTTGCATTAAGTGCAACATCGACTGGGAGAAACTCTGGCCTTTAAACTAATGTTGGAATTATTCACAAGCCCCGGTAAACTAGCAACGTAGCACTATGGATATTTGCAAAGAGAAGCCAAGAAGAACTTTAAAATTTTTTAACTGTTCATTATTAACATCGTTTATTATTTACAGACCACTATCCTCGTTCAGCTTTTATAAAATAAGTTGCATGCATACACAGCTTTTCTGACTGATAAAGGAATCTGGCTGAGGATGTGGTGCAACCACCTTGTTTTACTTCAACATAGAGTGGTTAAAGAGCAGCTGAACATTTTAGGAGATAGATTTATTTGCTTTCTTGCTAAGTGCTAGACGAGAAGATTCATACCACTATATCTGTGTGCTAAACAAGTGGTATTAATCTTCTTGAAAGCCTGTTAGCTTTGCTTATAATGAGTGGAAAAGGAGCCTGCTGTATTCTCAAATCGCCGAAATTACTTGGAATGAATTATGTGATGACTGCTGATAGAAACGATGGTCAAAACAAAAATAAAACACTTGTGGAACTCCTTGCCTTGTCTGTAGGTAACCTTTATGGGCCACATAATTGCTAGCTTTTTATGCCTTCTAGTGTTGAAAATACT
>JAQFJA010000023.1:20646047-20656686 GCA_029874485.1 Naso brachycentron
TCAAACTGAGGAGGAGAGCAGCAGGAAATTAAAGCCACTTGCTTCCCAGATTCCTTACTTCTCTCCATCCCACAGTTCCCAGCAAAGACAGGTCAACATCCCAGCTCATGCCCGCCACTACCAGAGCTACATGCAGCTGATCCAGCAGCGTTCAGCTGTAGAGTACGCTCAAAGCCAGCTCAGCCTCCTCAGTGTCTGCAAAGAGCCTCAAAGGCCCATTAATGAGCCCAAGATGGAGTGGAAGGTCAAGATCCGAAGCGACGGCACACGCTACATCACCAAGAGGCCTGTTAGAGACAAGATCCTGAGGGAGCGAGCCCTAAAGATTAAAGAGGAGCGAAGTGGGGGAATGACCACGGACGATGATGCAATGAGTGAAATGAAGATGGGGAGGTACTGGAGTAAAGAGGAAAGAAAGCAGCACCTGGTCAGAGCAAAAGAACAGAGGAAAAGACGAGAATTCATGCAGCGTAGCCGTCTGGAAAGCTTGAGGGAGAACCCTCAGAGCAGCAGCGAGGGTCGCAAGGAAGTCAGCATTATAGAGCTCAGCCACAAGAAGATGATGAAGAAACGCAACAAGAAGATCCTTGACAACTGGATGACCATCCAGGAGCTGATGACTCACGGCACCAAGGCCCCCGAGGGAGCCAAGGTGCACAACGCCTTCCTATCAGTCACTACTGTATAAAACAAAACACACACCTTCTACCCCATGCGGTATAATATACTTGCCTCGTTCAATGTGGCATTTTTATGAGGACGATAGGAATATTTTTCACAATTTGTAACCCAAAAAGCATTTTGTAAAGAGTTTATCAGTGGTGTCATGGTATTTACTTCATGTTTTTCAGTATTGTTTTTCACATCAGTCTGTGGGAAAAACACTTTTCTATGAAATCATGTCTATAGAGTTATTTTATTACTTTGCTCTAAACATGTTTATCTTTTCAATTCTATTTTCATATTTATGTTGTATCCATATGACACACAAAAGTTGTATGAGCATCTTAAGAAAAGTCAAATGTTTTGTTTTGTGTAGTACGCTTGCTTGTTGCAACGCACATTGAATCAGTCAGACTTCTGCTTTTCACCAACCTTTTTAAATGCTCCCTTTATAACGAGAATGCTTTTAAAGCTGAAGCCAGTAAATATCACATGGCTGTTGAAGTAGCTCAAATTATGTTTTACACTTGGACGAGAAGTCCAAGGTAACCATAAGGTCAAACACTCAACCTACAGGTATTCAGAATGATAATTTACATTAAAAAGTTAAAGGCCCTCCGAGGAACTTTCATTTTGTGTTGATTGTAGCAGCGCCTGTGGACAAAAGTGGTACTGCTTACAGTCGCAAAGATTTGTTTTGCATTTGTTTTGGAAGAGAGTGAAATAGAACACACAATTTAAATGCACAATACCAATTTGGCAATAATATATAAAATATTTATCTGAAGAAAAGTATCCTCCTGCTTCCAACCACAGAGAGTAAAAAAGATGTAAGTAAAAAACAGCTGATCGATCACTCATAAACAAGAAATTGTCACTTTCGGTCTGTGTGTGGCAAAGTGTTTTGTAGCATTTCCGCTGACCAAAGCGGACCGGGCAAAGGCATCGTTAAAGACAGGATTGTAATCTCCAATTTCCTTACTGATGGTCTCATTCGCTGATGTAGGTAAGATGTGGGTTATCAGTATTAAATTTAGAAAAAGTTCCTCATAGGGACATTAAAACAAGGTACTAAAGGGACATACGTGAACATTCCAATCATGACATTGTGTAACTTGCTCCTACCATTAAAAAAAAAAAGAAAATTGTGTTGCTGCGGTCAGAAATGTCTTTAATCTCAAATTTAATTAATTTAAAATAAATACAATAACCTTGAGGGGAAAATAACTTTTTGACTCAGAGTTTCACCTCAAAATGCCCTTTTTTAATTTTTTTTATTTAATTTAATTTTTTTATCCTTTTTATTTATTTTTTTTGTTGTGGAAAAATCCTTGAAGTTTAAGATTACTGTGCTTCTTAAGTTGTTAATATGGGCAAAATTTTCTGGTCAAAGAACTTTTGCAAATGTCATTTTTTTAATCATCAGAATTTTTATAACAGCATCTTTCAAAAGTTCGATACCTCATGTTACAGTGAAACTCTTCTTATGTTGTTTCTGTTATTTGTGAACTTGAGCCACTTTTCGTACAAAGCTACAAACAAGAAGCTGCTACACTGACAGGTCAATGGAAAAACAACTTTCTGCACATAGGGAATGTGTACTATACTAATACTATTCTATACATGTAAAGAAACACAAAAATCTCAAAATGTTCTGACTCGTCACCAGTGCTGCAGCTTTGTATGTATAGTTTCCAACTTTGGGTAAAAAATATTTTCTACTCTGTTTTATTTTTGCTTAATATTTTGAGTTTTTTCTAAATATTCAACAACAGATGGACCTGCTCATAGCTTTTACATACCACACCATTTCTGCTCTCCACATGCATTTTTACTCAGCACAGCCTTAACATGCAAAAACTGAAAAACATGGTACAATTGTTTAATACACAAACAAGCTGTTTCTGGATATCTCTCTGCAACAAAGATGATGTATTCAGCCTTAATCACACATTGTATAAGTTGGGTTTTTGTAACTGAAAAATTCACAAGTATTGTATAACAGTTTCTAAATTATGTTTGCAGTCACAATAAACTTGTGTTAGGATGACTGCCACTGAGCAGGACTCAGAACACAACAAATTAGATCATGAAGTAATGAAGCTGTTGAATTTAAATGGATTTCCATTTATCAGCAGACCTTATAGTTCAGTTACATGTACAGCAAACTCTTCCAAATGCCTCATTTTTAAATGAAATATTGTAAATTTGAAATTTTAAACTGATCCCTGTATTTGTTTTAAGTCAGTGTCGATGGTCTAATGCGTAGTGGGCACATTTGTAGCCGGGTAAAATGTGTGATGATGGTGATCTTTGCAAAAGAAATGATAATAAATTATTGTTTTTTGGTACAACATTGCAATGGATCATGTTTTGTTTTATTCAGATATTTGTGAAAGAATCAACAGCTGCTGCTGCTGCAGCCAGGTGTTCACGCTGTGGAGTAAATATTTCAGTTGGTAAACACAGATGAACCTCGAACATAACCATTGCAAAGATCCAGCACAATACATTTGAAATAAAGTTAGCTTTCTTGTTGCAAGTTTGCTTAACAATTAACTTCTCTGTGTAATGGTTGGTGTGAACAGTGTGAAATTGAGCAACAGCAACAATCTGCATAGATCTTCTGGTCTTCAGTGTGGGTGCTGATAGAAAAAATGAGCAAAGAGCAGCAAAAGACACAGGAAGTCATTTTGTAGTCAAGACCAGTTTTGTCAGTGAAACAAAGTTCCTTGTTCACTGAACACTCCTCATATCTCCTCAAGTTACTCCCTTTCTTCTCCCCTCTGTGGATATGTTAAGTGATTAAACAGAGGGAGATTTCAATTAAAATCACCTTCCACTTGGATGGCTTTGTATTCATTAAATGTACCATCCACTTAATTATGGCTATGGCCTTGTCATATGCAAGGGGATACTCCGGTCTTTGCGTTATCTTAAGTTGTCAGTGAGCAAGCTGAAATTGGATTGTCGCGGATGCACTGCTGCGTCCAGACTGTTCTGTACGTCTGTGTGTCTATTTAACTTGTTCATTTAACTTATTCCGTTTAAAGAAGCCGGTGAAATACAAAAAGAGGCCAAGACTTACTGATATAGATATGTTTTCTATTAAATAGGATTTCCTCTTGGTAACGCACAGAGGCCTGATGTCTGTTTTTGTTGCCAAGGACTTTGCTTTTTATTTTTCACTTGTTTGGTTTTGCTTTTAATAATCATTAAAAAATATTTTTACACTCAAAGCTGAGGGAGGCGATGTCTGTAGATCAAGCAAGCTGTAGCATGAGACTCCTAAGGAAGCAGCTCTGCTGCCCCCTCTTCTCCCTGTTTTTTTTCTGTAACTCCGCTCCACCCTTCACCAGACTAGCGTTTCATTTCATTTATTGTCTCTCTGTCTTTTAGGTGATCGTCTTGATACATCAGTCTTCAGATTTGGGGTTTTGTTGTTGCTGAAGCTTAAAGAGCAGCTTTTCCTCCTGTGTTGTTTGCCATTGTATCAGGCTTTCACTAGCTGAGGAGATGTGAACACACACCTAGCCTACTTTTGTAGAGCAGCCAATGGGAAAACAAGCTCTCTGAAATGGCCCACGATTGGCTTAAAAGTGTCCATCATAATTTTCTGAAGTCTTAATAAAGAGCCAAGGAGAGGTGTAAAAGTTTTTCTTTTAAACCACTTGAATTACAAGATGCTGAAAGGTTGTTATGGAATTTTTGCTCAGTGGCACCAAAAACAAACTGCCTCTCACTTTTAATTTTTGCAAAAACCGGCCAGTGAAAATCTGCACCCAAATCCCTACAAGACAAAAAGTGCCAGTGCTCAAGCTGTCTATTACCATCTCTTTCTTCTGGCATATGCACTTAATTTACATACGATACTTTTTTATAATGCCAAAGTGTCACATTCAGTTTCATTTTAGGTTGTACTACATGGTCAACCTCTTCCATTTCCATCATGGTCTGTGGTACTTAAAATCCTCTCCATTTAAACAGTGACAAAACATTAACATCAAAATTGGTATTGAAAAGCAGACTTCTGCCTTACCCCGAGACCATTTGCTCTCCCCTCATTTGTTAATACTCTCAGTCTGTATAGACAGAGACCATTAAAATGCCAATGGAAAGCCACAGATGAGGAAGCGGTGCAAGTTGTACCAACTGAAGCCAGAACTAGCCTGAGCGCTTGCTAGCTAATTAAGTTGATCCCTGAGCCCCTGAAAGACCCAGTCAGGTGTAATTAAAATTGAGCCTGTGACAGCCATGGCATTTGTCAGAGCTACCCAGCAGTTCAAATACCAGTACTGACAGAAATGTCAAACAGATAGCAGTGGCTCATCTCCTCTTCAGCGCTCCACCTACTTACACACACACACACACACACACACACACACACAGAGGGGCATCGTCTCTGTTATGAATGTTTACTGATAACCTTTAGAATTCCCTGAACAGCAAAAACTACAAATTCTCTATCATTATTCATCTGGGGAGGCCCGTATTTATTGACATACAGATCCACTTGACACGTGATGGCGCAATCTACTTTATAGTGCCTCCTCTACCTCCCAATCTCCAGGGCTTGTAAGAAACTGGTAATTGCGCCTCTCGATGTCACTTTAGAAATTGATAGTGGTTTTGATCTTTGCTATCATTGCTGCTGTGTTGTGGTAATTAGCCATATCGTGCCAAATGCAGCAGTGTTGATGTGGGTGCTGTGGGCAGACTGCTTCTGCTGAGCCAGCTGTTCTGAATTTGTATTATAATTAATAAGCAGAAGGCAGTAATATGTCTGTTGATAGAAGACTGTGTTGCATGAAATCCCTGAACACCACTGAAATGCTTATCATTAACAACGGGTTTTCTTCAGAAATGTTCGGTGAAATCAGTGCTTTGTTGTCCCCATAACACTAACATTACCTTGCTGCTTCCCTGTAAGGCTGGCACAGCTAAATGCTAACATGAGCATGCTAACATGTTCAAAATGCTACACAAATTTGGTGCGTTTAGAAGGGCCCGACCAATCGATTTGCTGATATTACTGGCTGTGGCTGATATTGGTCTATTGTAGATATCAGTATAGACATATGTTTTGCAGTATGTGCTGATATTAAAACTATTTTTTAAGACCACAAAAAATGCTTGGACTAGGGATGTAAAATGTGTAATTATGCAGTTTGTTCAGCAGAGGATATTTAATAACTAATAAGTGAAGTGTTAACAGTTCAGTGCACTGATGTTTAATATAAAGTTTGTTAAAATGTAAGATATCTTGCCCCCATTACATATCTTCATTTGATAAGCAGTATCTGATATTTTATATCGCATGTCAGAATTTTCTCGCATTCTAATATCTATATTGGCATCTGCTCCAAAAATCCAACCATCCAAACATTAGCTAACACAAAAACCAAAGTACACCTTAGGCTGATACCAATGTCATTATTTGCAAGTCAGAGACCCACGTATTAGACAAATAATAACCTTGACCTGATGATGGCGCTAGATTACCTTGAGAGTTACATGAAAGACTGTACCAAATTTCATGACAATTTAATAAGTCAAACCAGACATTTCAAACTCATGGTAATGTAGGTGAAAAAGACGGGACATTGCCAAGGTCACAAGGCATCCCTATATGATACAGAAAAGAATAGAAATGTCTGTACAGAATTTCATTGCAATTCACCTCATATAAGAAATACTTCACCACTGGATCAAAATGAAGGACCAGCCAACAAACATTGCTATTCACACAGACATGCCTCTAGCATGGCTAAAAAGGCTCATGTTTAAACCAGACTGCCAGTGTGTTTGTCTCTCTGTCTGAGAGACTTGTTGACTAAAATGTCAAAATTCTTACTTTACAGGTCCTATGAACTATAGGGATTGATTCACTGCAGAGAAGTAGAAAGCATTGGTGTGTGTGTGTTGACCTCTATAGACTACAGCACGTTGCCTAATATTGCAACTCTTGACAACATTTCACCAAAGCCTGCAGTGGTTGTTAGGCTAGAAAACTTGCATGCTGATGAAATTAACAAGTTTGTTTCACATTCAGTCCCTCCTCACTTTGAGCATTTAACCATGAAAAAAAAGTGTTTACAGCCAACTGTGAATATAACAGAATATGAAAGTTACACAAGTTAATAGTTTAAAGGCTTTGTTGAACACGTCTAATCTTCTGTTGTCTCACTGTTTGCTTCATCGCAGCTCTGTGTATTCAAACTCTCCGCTCGATATGTTTGTCATTATTGGCAGAGATTTTTTTATTGCTTCTGTGAACCATTTGGACTTGTTCTTTTCTTTCACACCCCCTGTTTTAATGTGTCATTTGTTGTTTCATTTTCACCCTCAGCCGAATGCATTATGGGACCTATTAAGCAAAAACCTGTGAATATTTCAGAGCATTATTAGAGCTCTAATTACAATTCATTATTCATCAAATGGGTGAGCCAAACTGTAATACATACGGCAAAGGTCTCAAACATGTACTGCTGGGACTGCATTAGAATAAAGATAATAGTCCCTAAAATATAGGCTATTGTAATATTGTTTGCACTAAACGGAGATATTCTTGTATATTATTCACAGGCACATATTGCAGATTTTAAGACCTGGTTAATACCTGCTGGTGAAAAGAGTCTTTCATTGCAATATTTAGCTCCGTCTGATACTCAAGTTATATAACAGATTTACTCCAGTGTTTTCAGAAAACCAAAAAAACGAAGTATTTTTAACATAGTCACTCATCTTTAGTTTGGGACCCATGAAATGTCTACCGCAAATTTGATATTTTGACTGGCTGCCCACCCAGCCGTCGGCTGCATACAAAGGTTCTCAGATACCAATATTTGCTCCAAATAAATAATCCTCCACACGTTGTACCTAAAGTGGTAAACTGTTTCCATCCCTGGTGTTTTCACCAACCTCCGAGGTGGAAATGATTGACATGTGTGGTCAACCATGCAAACTCTATGTTGTATACAAATGTAACACTTGCTCCTTTGTACATCCATCGTCCCAATGAATCCCATTAACATTCCTGTAAAGTTTCTGTTTCTCTTATTCATGAGCTGTGGGTCAGAATCCGTATCCAATAGAAATGACTAATATGATTCTGAGTCTATGATTGCTTCGCTGAGCTCGAGAATTAATAAATGATGTCTGGCAGTTGGTGCATATGAGAGTCTATTTCACATTTATTACACAATGTAAACATTGGTGCCCTCCCCCTTGCTATGTTATTTCAGTGTCAGCTTAGTTGCTGAGAAGATATCTCTTTCATTAGTCGTGGTGAGCTCATCAGTTACTGCTTCATATGCCTGTGTGTTACACTGTGGAGTCCTTTCATGAAGGAATTTTGTAACTGTGTGCTTCACATTGATTTAATTAGCTCATAGTGCACTTCCTGGTGAAATCGTAGCTTGAAGGGTGTGAAGTGAACCCACATCTCTTTGCTTCTGCTATTAAAGAGGTGATACAGTGCAGGGTCACAAAGAAGGAGATTTGGCTCGTTCAGGTGCATTCTGGGTAGCAGGACACCTGCACTTGGAGTGATGAAAATCTTGCCAGGAGGCCTTGCTGCTCAGAGCTCAGCTCTTCACTGTGTCTAGGCTTTGCCACAGGCAAGTCAGGAAATATTCCACAGTGCGTCTGCAGAGAGTGAGCCAGTTGATGATGACTTCTTTTTAATGTAAACAGGGATTCTTTTGGATCATCTGCATACTGCAATCAAAGCTGGGGTTGGCAACATATTCTATGTTTTATTTTGTAAATATCGTAATATCCTTTCATTTATCGTAATAGAAGTGGTCTGAGTGAAAGTCAAGTTCTCTGTGACCCGCCAATCCCCGCCCCTGTATTTGGAGGTTTTGAAAATTTGTGACCAATCAGGGCCACACTGTGGCCTCTGTGCTCTGATTGCTTGAGGTGCTGTCTACATATGTGGTCAAATATATTGCTTCCTCAGTTTCATGAGCATTCACAAAGAATTTGAAATAATGGCGGTCAATCAATCTCCTGCAGCGTCTAGATCGACTCCTTCACTTCCAGTTCTGCCGCTGCCAACAAAAAAAAAAAAAAAGATGCACATGAGTCTTATTTGGTGGGAGGGGCTACAAGAAGGAGGAGGGGACAGGACTGGAAGGGTTGTGGTGTTTGTGTGCAAAATCTCTGTCGAAACTGTCTCTTTTGTTCTTTTGGTCCTTTGACCAATCCAAGCTTTGAGTTAACTTAAACTTACACAGACTAACATTGCAGCTCCAGAAATGAGAGTAAAAGAAAGATGTTCCCCCAACTGTGTAACATAAAATCAGTTACTAACAAACAGCACTATGTTTTTTTTTTCCTGATTCCACTGGTGTATGATCAGAGTTTGAAGCAAAGGTCAAGGTTAAATTTAGCTGACACATTCACAGAAGGTGCCTGCTCTTCTCTGTTGTAACCTGACTTTGTGATAAGGCTAAATGAGAATATTTGTTCCAAGAAAATAAAATTATAGCCAGTTCAGCCTGATTTTAATGTTTCTTTGATTAAGGATATGTTTTGTCTTTATAAAAGGTCATTATTGTCCAACGTTACCAGTGACCTTTGCAGATTGTAAGTGTTAGCCCTATATGATTTTCTAATGTGAAACTGGTAATAACCCCATCCTATCATGCCCTTTGTTTGGTCATCGTCTGAGAAAATGGCAAACATTAGAACTGAGCAGTGCATTTTCTCAATTAACCAGTTAAATAAATTCTGCATGTCAAAACATTCTCTCTATTTTAGTCATTAATAAATGCACCTCTCTTCCTCATTATGATGAGCATTCGCTATTTTATCATTTTAAATCCTTTGAAGTATCACTGATGGCTTCACAAGAAAAGGCTGGTGACCACTAATGTAGATGATAGTGTGCACCGCCTTTGAAGTACGCAGAACAAGGTGCGCTGCTGTCCGAAGGAGCCTGGTGAACAAGAGAGGGATTAAGTGAATGCAAAAGGGAGGCTGATGCAGTCGACTGCACAGCACACTCTTTCTTACAGTGACTGACCTTGAGGCTGCAGTGCACCATTATACTTTATTACAGTAGGCTACAGAAGTCTGTGCAGGCTTAATGATTCATGGCTACTGATTTCATAGTGCTTTGCAGACCATTTGACAGTGCTGAGTTTTATAATCAAAAAAGACTACGACAGAGAGGTGGCTATAGCCTCTCGGGGTAACTGCTTTTGTTTCAAACGGCCTTCAGTGTCAAAAAGTAAAGTTAGATGTGACTTCGGTCAGTCAGCTGAGTAACACACACAGGGTCAAAATCCAATATCACAGCATGCTATAACTATGTCCCTGCCCTCTCTTCACCCTGTCTTTACTTTCATCACTCTATTAGAGAAAAAAGTTACTAGTATGAAATCCCTGGTGCGTTTAAGAGGTCAGACTTTACAACATATAAACCACGTATAGGTCTGCTGCTGAAATACTGTTATTAGTTTTAATATCAACCCTTGTAGTCTCACTAATGGTGCAGAATCAGAAAGTGGAGCAGTAGAATACTCACAGGGAGCAACACACACCACAATATGTACTGATGTTCAATGCCCAGTGGCAAGTAGGCCATACATCACTGTCATCCTCATCCCGCTTTTTTGAATATCCTATGCATAGTGGTTGTATAGGATTTGTCTCCTGAGGATTGCTTTATTGTCGCGTGGTAGCTACATGCATAAACCCAACTGATGAGTAATATAGTTTCTGTTAAAATAGGTTTAGTAGACTCATGTCCTACATTTAAATGAGATTATTACATGATATTGCAGTGTATTTTTGGTGAACAGTTTCTTTAATGTATATAACCAATATGCTTTTGTGATTTTAAGATATTTTTGGGGGAGGCTTTTTGTGCCTTTATTTCTTGGACAGGACAGCTGAAGAGTAGACAGGAAACAGGGGAGAGAGAAGGGGAATGACATGCAGCAAAGGGCCACAGGTGGAATCGAAC
>JAQFJA010000023.1:20728732-20747569 GCA_029874485.1 Naso brachycentron
CGTTGGGGCGCTGGTGATCAAGTAACATTAATGTAATCAGTGTAAGTTATGCCACACCAGCATGTAAAACAAGAAACACAGCTACTGACTGCAACTGTGTTTCCGGGGGGAACCAAGCTGGAACAATACGAGCGGGCAGGTGGTTCATGTGCGTACTGTGAAATATAATTCTGCCGGTGCCACTGGGCTGGAGTATGGACACCATACACCCAATGACACTGGGTGTCTTGTAATTCAGTCACAGCAGTAGACAACTGGAGGGACCCAGTTAAGGAAACACGCAAACTGATACCTGATGGTAAGTTTGGAAAACAACTCTTCTGTGGGCCGCAGAGAATAAGCTGGTTTATGAAGCCTGTTACTCCTGTAAAATCAAAATCATTTCATTCCTGTTTCTCACCCACTAGACTGTACTGTTAATGCAGCAAACACCTATTTTCAAAAAAATTACAGGCAAGAACCATCTCCCCAGCCACCCTAGAAGAACTAAACCCCGACATATATATCGGTCGGCCAATATTATCGGCGGTATTGGGCAGTTGCAGATATATCGGTATCAGCATATGGTTCACCAATATGCACAGATATTAAAACTGTTTTAAAGGTTGGAAAAAAATGCATGACTAGTGATTTAAAACAGTGCACTTACGTAGTTTGGGCTTATTATGTAATAAGCAAAACATGAAGTGTTTGCTCTTCAGTGCACTTAAGTTTGGAATGAAGTTTAAGATGTCAGATATCCTTCTTCCATTACGTCTTTGTCACACATACTTGATCTCGTGAAAAGCCCTTGACTTTCTCGTAGCCACATGAAGAATCTACAGTTTAAATGATTTAGGAGCAGACCAGACCACATCAGATAAAGAAAACTAAAGAACATAAGGATATACAATGGAATTCTATTAATATTAAGGGAAATCCTAACTCCGAGGCTGTTCACCAAGGTGAACAAGAGAAAGTTGACTGAACTCCCCGTCTATTTTGATGAGCTGTGGCTAAATGGAGTATAATCCCACGGTAAAACCTAAATATGTACAAAGTTAGATTAAATTATTTTAATTAGTAGTTCATGAGACGCTTTGAAATACCGGTATTCAGCGTTCTTACATGTATTTAAGTGATAGGTTGCATGTAGGATTCAGAATAAAAACAAAACAAAACAAAAAACACCCTTTTAATGAGGAGTGAGAACACACCTTTGATAGAGAGTATTTATGGAAAGTATGATTTCAAAAGTTGTTTTTCCTGTTTTTTTGGTCACAAGTTTACATTATTCCATTGTGTGCAACTTTAAGGTACTTTCATTTTTATGAATTTTGTATTTTGACATGAAAAATGTAGGACATGTTTGCTCACTAATGAAAAGAATGAGTGAGTTATCTTACAAGATCTCTTTCCAGCAGTACCAGTCTGGTCAGAATACTGTCGAGAACAGAGATCACTAATGTGCTATCTTACCCCCAGAGCATTTCGGGAAGGGAAGACAGTTCTGAACATGGCAGCCTCCACACATCATCTACCACTCTTGTCTGGACAAGGGAGGATTTCCCAGAACTATGTTCCACCAACGCCACTGGTTCTGACAGAAAACAAGACGAAATAAAACAACCAGAAATAACAGAGATAACTGCCCCTGTCCCAGCTGAGAATCAAGGAGAAAGAAAGCAAACTGGGAATACAGAGGACTCCGCCTCTGCTCCAGTGGGGAATCAGAGAGAAGGAGGACAACAAACTAGGAATGCAGAGGACTCCACCACAGTTTCAGAAATATGTAGGCTTGGGTTACAAGACAGCCTAGCCATTACCGAACCAGAAGACAACTGCTCTGACAGCAAATCCATCGTTTCAGAGGGTCCCGCCCCACCTGCTCAGCAAGGCGTCATCGAGGACAGTCCAAAGCGCCTGCAGCTATACAGCTGCAGATCTGACAAATTCAGCTATTCTCAACTCTCAAATCCCAAAACCTGGCCGAATATAGCCTACGCCAGACTGGGATGGATACCAAACATCCTGCCATATCTCCAGCCTGGCAAGCGATATTGGGAGCTCAAGGCTAACAGCACTGTTATCTCTGCCAGCATGCCGCAACCTGGAAAAGGGCATAAGAAGAAGGTGGCCGTTGGAGTAACCTGTTACATGCACATTGAAGGCCCTTGGTGCGAGGTCCAGTCCCACACTGGGACCAGGATCTGTATCCTTGTTGCCCCTCCACCAACTCCACGGATTCCACCTCTGATTGAGCAAGGGCCAGTGGACCAGAATGCAAGAGAGGATGTTTGGAGAGGGCAAAGGCCAAGAGTGCACCCTGCCTTTGCTCTGTACCCAAGCAAGTAAAAAGGGAACCAAGTTTAATAGACTGACGAGCTGAAAAACCATGCTGTGATTGTAGCGTTCTTTAAGATAAAACCTCCTTCAGCAGCAGGTGAAGAAAACACCTTAGCTCCACTGTTTAAAAAGAGAAGACAGAGAGGAGAACACTGAGGAAGAGCATAGATGCTGAAGCATTGTCTTCTACAGGGAGCCTTGTTGAATCTAGCAACAGATAAACTTAAAGTTGCAGTAGGTAACTTCTGCTATTGAGCTAGCAAGCTAATGTTACGTGTAGCATGAGACTCATTTGGAAGCAACTCTGCTGCGGCCGTTTGCGCCGATTCATTTTTTATTTCATTTGTTGTCTCTTTTAAGTCTAGTTTGCACCGAAACAAAATGGTTGCAAGGAAAGTTACAGCGGAGTAAAAACTGATCCATCTCAGCTCAAGCTTGAGCCTACTGATGGTGTCATTTGCAGGCACTCTGCTGTCAGCAGAGGTGAGTCAGAGTGTAAGGCTCAAACAGCTCGTCAACTCGTACCAATGTTACCTGTCGCTAAGAAGTGGAGCGTAGATTGGCGAATTAGGACAGAGGATAGAGAGCGTCACTGTCTGGGCAAATACAACGGGAGCAATAGGATTTTTACAAATCCTGAATACAGAGGCATGGGAAAACACAGAGATCTTGCGATACTCTCAGACCATGTCACTTACTAACAGCTGTCTATGGGTGTTTTGACATTTTTTCCAAATAGAACATGACTTGGGTCATCAGCAACACACCTGCAGTGTTTAAAGTCCATCTGAATAAGTATTTATGCACTATGCGAGGCACAGACATACAGAGATTCGTCGCTTTTACAGAGGGATATCATGACTGTCTCACAAAAGTAACTTTTTAGTCATCAAATCCAAAAATGCCTTCAGCCACTGCCTTTTTAAGAACTACAACTCTAGCATGTGTGCGCTGTAACTTGTCCAGGTGCCACACTCCCTAGCAGTTGAGTTCCACTTTTTTTCGTCAGGTATTACATTATTAACAACCATTTAGGAAATAAATTTTTGGTAACATTTGCTTTCTGGAGTTCATTTTAATGTGACTTAAACTTTAATCTATCATACTTAATTTTTAAAAAAATGTTCTTTGATCAAATGGATCTGTATGTATTACGAAGACATGATATCCGTTAGTGGCACTTTACACTTGCTGAGACAATGGGCGGTGGAATGGTCAGCCACATTTAAGTACAATTTAAGCAGCAGGGAGAAAACTTAGATGTGAAATTATACATTTTCAACCTGGAAGGAATGAAAATTTCACCATGGAAGGTCAAGGACCAGGCCTGCTGCAAATGTATCAGCTCTCTGTTTCAATTAAAACCTGCAGTATCTGTTAAGTATTTATCATGTATTTCACAATTGTGATGTGTTCACAAAATGTATTATAATAGATGAGGTGCAATAAAGACTAAAGCTTTTGCCTTTTCTCCAGGCTGCTGTGACAATGATTTATAAAAGGTTGCTTCGATGAACTTGCTGCACGCACTCTTCAGCGATATAATGTTCCTATGCCTTTCACTTCGTTTTACAAACTGTGATGTGAAGTTATGTCACGTTTAATGAGGTTTGTGAAATTATTAGGAAATAATTTTAATGGGAAGAAAAATCCTGGCAAAGGTAAATAAAAATATGGTGTGGTATCAGATGAGTGTCATCAGCTAAACAATGGCACCTACAATTACGATGAGCTATTGACTATATATAAATCAACAGGCAATTTCAACAGGTATTTAAAAGTTACTACAAGTGTATTTATTTTAACAGGCTGACCCTCAGTATATCTTTTTCGAGCTTCACATTGGCTTAGACAGCACTCAAAATGTGGAAGTGACCTATGCTGATGGCTACAAGTAGGGTGAAGGTCCTCTTTTTGTAATGTAAAATAAGTAAGACTTTAGATAAAAGTGTTAGCATATTGTAATTGTTGGAAAAATAAAAAATATTCTATTTACTGGATGAATTATTGCCCCCAATTTTTTAGATGCTGTTGGGACATGTTTTTATGTGTTAGCAGAGTCCATTTAAAATCAGCTTTACTGCACTTTATGGGTTAGCTATTTGTTCTCAATTGTGGGGTTTCCTCAAGCAACTTAAAATTGCATGGACTTGTCATAAATTTTATGTGCCTGATATAAAAGCATTTGTGTCTGTGTTAGGGGATACACATAAGACATATGATAGACATACTAACCATATTTCACTTAACAAAGTAGCATATATTTTAGTAATTTAAATTTTATGCTAAATTTAGGATTTGGAAAACTCTTGTTGAACAACAGATCCACTGACGTGTGACAAAAAGAAAAAAAAAAAGTTGGAATGTGACCTGATATGTCGGTTTTTGTGTATAGACAATTTGGAGACTCTCTGAAAAGTAAACATCTTCCTGTCCACTGCAAGGTGAGCTAGAACAGTGTGGTGGAAAGACCATCAAACACGTTTTCGGACCTCAAGAATCATTTCTTGACTGAACTCAAGAACTCACAGTTTTTTGTGCACATATTTTAGTTACTTTGAGGACACTTCAGTCCACCAATGCCTCAATAGTTGTGTCAACATTTTTACAGATATTTAAATCTCAAACACCTGGTGTCCTGGTTTTGACACTGGTCCATGTCCACATTCTTTATAAGTCAGCATTATAATCCAGATCACATGTTGGACTCGTGTTATTAACCATATGTTTGAGAAGTATAAAAATAATTCATTCTAAGTGTATAAATAGTCTCAAATTAATTCTATTCTTCACAGGAATCAAAACTGAACATATAAACATAAGCAAACATTGGAGTCTGATACCTATTTCAAGTGGTGTATCATTCTTTTCTTTCTTATCAACATATAATCGCACATTTTCTGCAAAAGGATATGGTAATGACTTTGGTAACTTTAAAATTGCCAATTAACCTGACCTGCATGTCTTTGGTCAGTGGGAGGAAGCCTTAGCCAAAGGAAACCCAAACTGACACGAGGAGAACATGCAGACTCCATACAGAAGGGTAAGGTTTAAAACCCAGAACCCTCTTGCTGTGACAACCGCTAAACCACAGTGACACCCTATTTTTTTTATACAAAAGACTGACTTTATATGTGTAGTTTATGTCCACTCTTATTTTAAAAGAAATACTTCTGTACAGGAATAAACAACACATTATGATATATAGATATTTTTATTACAATTATCATCTATTTAAGCCTTATATTCCAGTTTGTACATTTATACAGATTACAATGATTTGCTTACAATACAGTGACCCATAAATACACCACTTAACCAAGCCTTTGAATACACACTGTTTCTTTTATGTTAGCACTGCACAAGCCTGGAAGAAAACACATCTGAAGAGCTTGAGTCAGAGTGAATTTGATATTACATCTCTGACACCCTCACGGAAAGTTTGGTGCAAAGCATTCAAGGGTATAAAAATAGCAATTTGTTTATGTTTTTTTGTTTTTTCAATTCTACAATATATACATTAATATCTTCACTGTTACACAAACATAGTTTAGGTGGTGGTTTATAAATATGTATTTTTCTAAAGTAATTTTTAATTCCACTGACAGTTTGTAATGCCATGTGTACACAAATTTAGAATAAGGAATTGTGTCTTACACAAACACCAGGGTAAATTGAGTGCTGTGAATTACGTAATAGCAAGCAGACAGTTGCAATTTTAACAGTGGACATGAAAGGCAGAGGTGAGTGGCAAAGCATTACCCAAAGCTGAGAGGAAGAGAGTAAAAATAGTCTATGAAATTATGCAATTTTTCCCCTTGTGCCCTTTCTTCTTTTTGGACTTAGTCCGTTGGTCATAAGGCGGAGAGGACATGCCTGCTACAGGGCTGGGCAAGTCATCAGTGTAGTAGTATCTATGGGGCCTGGGCTGAGGGATGGGCTGACCCAGGAAAAAGCCTTCTTCCTCAGAATCAGAGGAGGAAGAAGAGCATGTAGAGCACCAGTCATCATCATCCCCATACAGCCCCACAAATCTCCCCGCAGCTGGGCCCTGTAGCCTGTAGTCTGACATGGTAGAAGGATTGGGGTGGTCATGGAAGGCTTGGTGCCCTTTGGATCCAAAGGCATTGCTTCTATGGTCCACTTTGTAGCCCATTTGGGCCCTTTCCTTGGGTAGAAGGTTAAGAGCGTTGTCAGAGCGAGACTTGCGACTGCGATGTCTCCTGTGTTGGTGACGGTGGCGGCCAGAGTGAGATTCCTGGCCCAGCTCCTCGAAGTGGTACACTCTCCGGCGAGTCCGTTCACTCATAGGTGGCTGGCGCACTGGGAGATCACAGTAGTGGCCATTGTCCACCACATCATCAGAAAATTTGACTTGCTGTGGCCTAGATTGTGA
This sequence comes from Naso brachycentron, assembly GCA_029874485.1. Lineage (NCBI taxonomy): Eukaryota > Metazoa > Chordata > Actinopteri > Acanthuriformes > Acanthuridae > Naso > Naso brachycentron. Next base: position 20,735,454 of record JAQFJA010000023.1, read on the forward strand.
GCGTGTTCTCCTCAGGGCAGGGACGTGAGATTTGGGTCTGTCCTCTGGAAGAGGCACCTCCTCTTCCTTTGAAACATTTTCCTCTACCTCTTCCTGCTCTGATACAAGGCTCCTCAGGGAATTTGCACTTCTGTGTAACATAGAGGAGTTGAGGGTTCCCATATTACTGGTTTTCTCACAGTCTTCTGTCTCCAGTTCATGGAAACCTTGCAGGGAATATACCAAAGGTCTGTCTTTACTATCACCATCTACTGAGGCCCCTGAATAAGAGAGAGGACATTTATAAAATATTTGCACATGGACTTGAGACTTTAACAATCAACCACTGTATGAAAGATTATGTTCTAGCATTGGCTATATCGTGTCACATCTACTCACCTGTGATATTGGAGAGTGCTAGTGAGTCCATAGAGTCTCGGACACTCTGATCTGTCTTCTTGAACTCATCTGTGATACACTCCAAAGAGTCATTATACCATTGTGGCTCCTCTCCCTGAAAGCCTCCTTCAGCTCCATGATCCAGCTCCAACTCCTGGATTTTTCTGCTGCTCGCTGGGCCCGGGTGGCTGCCATAGGCTGAGTCACCTAGCCCATCCTGTGACTGGGCCCAGTACATGTCAGCCTGATACTTCTTACTAGCCAAGCTCCCTCTTCCTCCTCCACCACCACTGCCAGCTTTTGAGGACTCCTGCTTCGACTTGGCATCTTTTTCTGAGATCCAGAAATCTGTGGGTCTGGAGTCAGTGGCTTGCTGGAAGACCCCATGTTCCCCAAACTTTAATAGCAGCTGAGTCATGTAGTCTTCATGCTCAGCCCAGTCCTCCTCCTGGTCCTCAGGTGCCTCTGCCTCCTCACCACGTCCTCTCCAGAAATGTTCATCAGATAAGTTCATGTGGGCAAGCTTGTTGGTCAGGGTGTCGTCAGCATTTCCACTGAAGCCAGGGAACTTATAGTTTACAGAAGGGGAGAAGAGGAGCGATTGTCGGCATTGGTCAGCTGAACGACTGCTTTTGCCCATGCGCACGCTGCGGCGGGATTCACGAGAGCGTGCTGACTGGAACGCGGAGTCAGAAGAGTCAGAGGCATGCACATCTTCCCCAAGACTACAAGCCTTAGAGCAGTAAATTCGGCCCTGGTGTGGCAGGAAGGGGCAGCCCAGTAATGAGCTCTTACACTGGGCACAGCTGAAGCAGCTCTCAGTGGCATGCCAGTGAAGCCCATCATAGGTCATCTGAGCATGATCCACACCTAGACAAACAGGAAATAATGTGATGGTTAGTAACCTTACTTTAAGGGCAAGAAAATCATGATAGTTTTTTTTGTTCTGATTTTAATTTAAGAGATCATCGTCTTACCGATATGTTCTCCACAGGCCTCACAGTACTCAGCATAGAGAGACTCAAAGCAACCACAACAGTACGGTCTGCCGTCCTTCATGATATAGCGCTGGCCTCCCAGAACTGTCTCACATTCAAAACAGGAGAAGTGCTTCATGTGCCAATGGCGCCCCTCTGCTTCTGTGCACTCATCAGCAAAGATGATCTGTAGACATGTGCAACGGATAAGACTTAGAGAAATTGATATCTTTTGCCTTTCTGGCTGTCACAAGCCTATATATTTATGTTGGATTTATTCAAGGCAGTTGAGATGTAAAATAAATGTTAATATTATCCCAGAGGAATTTTAAAGGGCCATAAACTACAGACTCTGGATGTTTTTCCTTCAGAACATTGTTTTCTTTCAGTATTTCAGTTTCGTGGTTTTACCTCATCGCAGGCGGAGCAGCGCGGTTTGAGTAGCTCAGCATGATGCCTTCCACAGTGGATCTTTCCATCATGGTAGAAGTAGATCAAATCCACAAGCAGTTCACTACATGTGGAGCAGGCAAAGCATGCGGGGTGCCAGCACAGCCCAGGGCCTGCCCTGGAGGCGAACACTGCCATTTCTCCACCACTGATGTTTTCACCACACTGTAATATGCAAACATGTTGGATTAAAACATCCTGTAGTGACACTGTTTTTCCTATTTATTCTGTGATAAGACAGTCTTAATCCCACAGGACCAGATTTGCTCCTAATGTAAGACAAAGTTTTTCAATAGAAACTAGAACATTTCCACCAAGTCCATTTCCTTTCTTGTACAGCAGGTAAATATGTGGCTCATCTGTGTGCCAGTCCATCAAGTTGTCCTAACTGCAGTTCCAGAGAGGCTCATTTGTTTTTCTTTCCCAACCAAATCTACTTCAGTGAAATAGAAGAAAACTAGAGAAAGTATACTCTAGTGGAGAGCTATATTAAAGTGTTTTGACAAGGTTTATGGGCACCCTCTGGCTGCTCATCGATCATTTTAAATACTAAGTGAAACACTGTCATGAGCCACTCCAAATCACTCAGCAAAGGCTTCTTTTTAGTCTGCATGGCTGCAGATCAAGCTTGTGTTTAGGGATCTCTTAAATAGCCTGGCTGACACCTTTAGACCTGTAGTTCAGGTTCTCATCTGGATTTTGGCTGAAAATTGATTCACATATCAAATACTAATAGAGAAGATGCCCATAGGACAGGCGGCAAATTTATTTCAGTGCTGTAATTAAAAAAAGACTCTTGGACTTTGAAAGAATAAAAAACATAAACAGCTCTTCCCATCTTCTCCTTTTCTAAGTAGCAAGTAATAAATCCAGGACAAGAAACATACATGCTCACAAATGCTGTTCAGAAGATTGCGGGGCATCAGTTTCACTGTGCCCCTCCCTAGTGCTTCTTTCTTCCTCTGGACGCTGAACATAAGCAGCTCCTTCTTCTCCTCTTCGGTGAGGGACTGGCAGTAACGCACCTGGAAAGCAAAGTGATAAGTTAGGAGTAGGAAAGCCAACTTTTGCATGAAACCCTGCTGGGTTGGAAATGAATTTAGTTCCATTGGTTAAGGGTGCTTTTCATATTAAACCACTTGAAAGGTCCAACTGCAAGTCTGCTGTCTACTAATAAAAGGTTATAAACTTAGGTAAGTATGAGAGAGGGCAGAGTGCATACCAGAGCATGCTGAACAAAGGCAACTCTTGACCCCAGCTTGCCCTTCCTACACCCCCTACATATCTCCACCCACAGTCCCTGATTGAGAACATCATTTTTACAACAGGCCTTTTTGATGTTTCCCAAAGCCCTAACAAGAGGGAAAGCAGACGTTTACACAAACAAGGTCTGTGTTTAGAGTGAAATCAAGAGGACGGGCAACAAAGAAAGACAGAGACAGCCAAGTCGAACAGTGGTGCCACTGCGGTGGTGGCATCACATAAAGCCTCTTTCAACCAGCGTCCCTCTCTCCTGCTGAGCAGTCCTCGTAAAAACCACTGCTATGACAGGAATCCTGCTGGTGGGGGCTACCGGCAAACATCATAAAATCATCAAGTCAAAAGTCACATTGTGCCCACATCTTGTAGCATGTCTACAAGATGTGAAACAAAAATCCCCTAGTGTGATGTCGACATTAATGCCAAGGGCTCACATAAGCAGGATGGTGCGGATATGGTGAAGCTGTTAAGTTGTGGGTTTAGTGGGTAGCAGCAGATACGGTGACCCAAACAAAATGGAGAGTGGATCTTTTTTGCAGCTGTAAAGTAAATGAGAGGACCTGCTGAGATTAATTTTATGTTACTTGCATTTATGCACATGCAAACTAGATGTTCTTACCTCATTATCATGCGGGGGAAGTTGGTAGAGGAGCTGCTTGATTCTAAACTTCTCTCCCGGACTGTTCACATAAGGGATCTTATCCTCAGGCAGACAGGAGAAATACAGCTGGACCTGGAGAAATGATGGCATGGAGGAAGAAAATTACACATAGGGAGACTGTATGACACAAAGCCAATTTAGAGAGCCACAAGACAAGGTATTAGGTTTTGGTGGCACTGCTAAAAAACATGGGCAAAAAACATTTAGTTGAACTGAAAGGTTTAATGAATCCCCAGACTAGACAAATGAAACTCTTTCCAAATTATATATTTTCAAGTCATTAATCTAGCATTTTAGTATTTTAGTTCCCAAAGAAGTTGAGAAGCTTTTTTAAACCCAGATTTTCATCTGTGGAACTGCAGCAATATATTTTCGTTATGATCTTGGAATAAACACAAATGCTTTCCAAAGGAACCTAAGATCCAACACATTAATTTGAGATGAGACACATTCTGGGACAGCTCTCCGTGAAATGAATGGAAGACTGATTTTGTAGAATCAGACTGTTAGCTTGTGTTTTTCCTAACCCCCAAATCAGCTTTATTTTGAAGGATAAAACATATAATCAGTGTTATTTGATGATAGAACTAAGCACCGGATGACGGGGACGTTCTCTTCATAAAACTGTACTGAACAAGTCGGAACAGGTCAACAGGTCAAATCAGTTTAACGATTGTATTTTTCCACTCATATGCTTGTCTCTATAGGGACAGGACAAAGCAGCCTGTAGCAGTGGCACTTTGACCCTTGGGGCTGACCACTGAAAACTAAACTTTATGAGGGAGGGACTATTACAGCCGGCCAGATAAAGAGGTGGGATGTGCTTTTCTTGTGTGTTGGGAGGGCTTCCTGCGGCTTTGGCCGTCTAGAGGGGGGGCTAACAGCAATTTACCCTGACAATCAACCCAACGTTTGCCCCCGACCATAAATTATGCACATTTTCGTGCTGCTATTACCCCTCATCCAGCTCCCTAGGTGCTGGGGTACATTCAGTTATCACCCAGGCCCTATGTCTTTCTTCACTGTAATGATGACCCATAATACACGGCCCATTCGGGGCAATGGCTGCAGTAAAGGCATTACAGTTGACCCATGCATTTCCAGAACAAAAGGGCCCTGCATGTTTAGGATTAAAGGTTTTCTTTGGCTGTGAACTGATCTCTCTTTTTTGCCCATCTCCCCCTCATTGCTTCCATGTGTGTTGTTTAACAAGAGGAGAAGGATGGAGAGACATGCAGTGAAGAGCAAGAAAAGAGAGTGCCACATCACACTGGCTGCCCTGCGGACACAACTAACAGCCCTGCCTGAGTTTGTGAAGAACAAGGCTTGTTAAATATGGGCCCCTGATTCCTGATGCTGCCAGTCGTGGTGGGCTCGACCCACCAGGTCCTCCTCTTAACAGATCTCTGATAATCACAAGCAGACTTCACCAAACTGTAGTTTGTAAATAAAAGAACACACATCCTGCCTGCAAGTGGCCGCCTGATAGAGGCTGACAAGTCTGCCTCACACAGAGAGACAAAGCAAAAGTTCTATGAAATATGTTGGCTGTCCCACAGGTGCCGTTATCCAGAGACTCAATGGTATGTTATTCAGTAATGTGCTGAATAGCATTTATCTGGGCCAGGCAAATGGGCTAGAAGGGAGTTAAAATCAGGTCAGAGCTGTTTTTATTCTCTGTCAGGAGAATTCTCTATTACTCAATGTGGTGATTAAGGGGAATAATGATTTGTGAACTAAAGAAATAGGTACCAAAATCAAACAGAACATTATCATGCCGTACATTTTCTTTGTAGTCCAAGGCCAAATTCAAACCAAACAGGCTTGTTTAAGCTCAGCTCAACTACACCTTCATGTATTTCTTTAATAATAGCAGTAAGATTAGTTTATTGTGAGCAATATTTTCCTCACCTGCTCAGGTCTAAGGCCAGGTGGTACCCAGGCATACTCCTCAAGTGCACAGCCTGAGTCGTCATCGGAGGTGGAGCTGCGCTGGAAGCCAGAGGTCAGCTTACTGACTTTCTGCTCCATCATTAAATCTCGCTGGCGTGCCCCACCCTGGAAGCCAGCCGCCGACACTGCTGCACTCGCCAGGCTCATCGGACTGTCTTTGTAAAAGACAGACAAAGCAAAAATTAGAAAGGAAGGAGGTAAGAGGAAAGAATGAGGAATTAGGGTGAGGATGGAAAATGGAGGGAGGATTGAAGTAGACACGAAAATGAAACATTAAGTAAAAAAAAACAGTACATAAACCAGTCCCCACACAACACTATTCTCCCTCCATCTACACCAGTTCTCTCATGTCAGTAGCATTTCAAGTGAACGTTAACCACCAGCTGAATCACACCATCACTGTCTCTTTAATAAGGCCAACAACCCCCTCAAAAGCCCATTTATAGTATCTGAGCGAGCTTTTCTGAGTTCACTTTGAGAGATGAGTCTACTTCATAAAGACACTCATAAAGAGAACTATACCCTTTCACTGCTATTGTGGTGGCACTTGAACATGTGCGCTTCTCATGTGGTTTTTGAGGACACAGAGACCATTAGGAAATTCCCAAAGCTTCATGAGGTGACGTCCGATCTCATTATCGTGACAATAACAAGCAGTAAGCTACTCATAAATACACAGTGAATGCAGGGTTACTTATACGATCACCCAGTGTTGGGCAATGTTTCACAGACCTCACATTCCTTTCCTATACAGTAACTCAGTTTGCCATCAACTCAAAGGCAAGAACAACACCAGACGCTGGCTATTAAATCTTTAGGTTTCACCTTATCTGGAGAGCTCAGGTCTGAATGAGTCATCATTCAGCCTGTTGAGGTGCTACATCATACTATGTCCCAAGAGGAGTCACCACATGGGATCTAATGCTGCCTTCATCAGTTGAGTCTGGGGTCTGTATAAACACAGGCCTGGCCCTAAGACAGGGCCACCATATGGGGAATGTCCACAAGCCTGCTCTCTCCCTTCATCTCTGCTTTTTCTTTGGACTATTTGTTTTCCAACCTGCTGCAGTGAGTGTCTGATCTTCCTTTTATCTTTCAGATGGACAGAACGATGCCAGACAGGTGAAGTAGGTGGACAGTGGGTGGATGGATGGGGTCGACTGATACTCAGCTGGACGTTGACAATGCAATAGAAGGGGAAAAATAGAGCATGGAGATCAAAGACTAGCACAGTGTTGAAGTATTTGTGTGGTGGCCACAGTCACTAATGCTTCTCTGCATATCCACACTTTTTCCGACTTGACTGTAATGCAGCAGTGCATAGCTTGATAAAATACAGAAGAACAGCATTAAATAAATGCAATGTTTTTGTTAAGTGTAGCTTTTGTGTATATCTTGTGGAGCAGCAGCCACTGTGGGCATGAATGACAGTTACAAGAGAATGGTTGCAAGAGAATCATGTCAGCCAGCTGATTCAGTTGCGTCCCTTAAATAGCTATGTCAATTTTAAGTTTGCTAACATTAGCCATAACGCTACCTGTCTTACATGGAAGTCTGCATTGGAAAAAACCCATAGTTTATTGTACAGAGCAACAGTGCAGTTATTGCTTATGAATTTTAAAAATATTTTTAAGAATAAAGATTAGTTATTTGTTCTTCTGCAAGATAAATGGCCTCACTTTAAGAGATATATTAGCATGGAAATATTGCAGTTTGACAGATTTGAGTCCTTACTCTCCATTGCAACAAAAAGTGACACAGAGTTAAAGTTGTTTTTAAAGCAAATCCTTTCAAAATTTGCCAACCAAACTAGCTCACAGTCACTATAGGTCTATTTTATTTCCTGATTTGCAGGGCCAAGCAGACCAAGACAATCAGAGATGATGAATGTGTGTCCAGTTGTGGTCATTTTTCTCAGGCCAAGGGCTCTAGCTGAGATCAAATGGGAGCACAGCCGATGTCCAGCAGCCTGGCCCTCACACCACCATCCCCAACCCCCCCCTTTGGCCGGCAAGGGCACAGAGGGCCGCAGAGAGAGACAGCTGAGAAAACCAGACACACTCGAGTGCAGCCTTTGAAAACCGGCGTGACAGTTCAGGGGCTTGAAAATCTGCGCTCTCTCCTGGAATGACATATATGCCTGGCTGTCCCTGGGAGTGTGCAGCTCCTATGCATACATGAAGACAAAGGCATGCAGACATACAGAAACAGGCTTCCACAGGCAAAGCTGGTCCACACACACACACATACAGTGACAAAAACACCATATCAGCGTCAGCTGTACCTCCTGCTTCTTGTTTAGTGACAACTCGTAGATTGTGGCACACCAGACCTTCTCCAGAATGATTAACTGCTGTACACACACCATGCTAGCCCAGGCGCTACTGGCCATTTATATGAACTCATCTTCCTCAAGGACAAGTCAGAATGCATGGCCTCGCCACTGCCTACGACTGGCATGCTCTCCGCTAGCCTGCGGTGGATTAACAACCTTTTTTTGGGGGGGAGTTTGTTTATTGTATCACAGAGTGTCATGTCAGGCGGACTGGCTTATGACACGTCCCATTAACATGCCTGATGTCCTGAACAATGCTGCCTTTGTAAGGACTCCACTCAAGACTTGTTCCATCAAGAGCCTGTTTATCTGCCTCTAAGACTTTTTTCTCCTGAATCTGTGGTGTGTTATCTCCTCATACATGACAGTCACAGCCCTCGAACCCAGATAACCTGTCCTCAGATGAGAGTGGGGTGAGAAATAAGACACTCTCTTGTTCTATTCACATCTATTGACTTGCAAATTAGACCAAAATAACCTGCAAAAATGTGTGCTTGTTTAAGAGTAGCTTTGGTTTCCCATGAGAGATCGCTAACTATAGGCAGGTTCAGTCAGGAGCCAAGAGACTCCGACTTCACAGCCTTGCAGTTTATCAGCCACAGACTTACTCATGCGCTACATTTCTTCGAAGGATGTTTGCTTTCACATGTTGGCCAAGCCTTGGCAAGGCCGTATCGCACAGCCAAACCTGACTCACAGGAATGTCTGGCTTGAACTGAAGCCAGGTAAAAGAGGTATAAAGATGCACATGGCTTGATGATAGGCTCAGCTCCTTTCTCCTACCACCAGATTTGCTTGCATGCTAATTTTTCCTTCAGATGTCATGCAGTTCATTTCCTCCAGCTTTGCTCAAAATGCCTCCTTAACTTCTTGAATGACAGAAGCACTGAGCCAACTGACTTAGCTGACTTGCCAAATCACTGACTCATCACTTGTGCTGACTTTTAAAGTTTTCTCAAACAAGGGACTTATGGTTTGTGAGATTACTTTTTTCTTTCCCCCCTTCACTGTTCCACTCCCCTTGCCCTGCCCTCCTCCCACACTGGCCAGACCCCTGCAGTCCTGAATGTTTAACAGCCCCTCACTCTTTTGTAAAGGTGCTTGTTAACGTGGCTTTGGGAGCTGCAGGCCTGCATGTCTGACTGATCTGCCCACAGAGGGCCAGAGGGTAGTTGGGGGTGCTATCAGACTGAGGCCAAAATGGGGCGCAAGACACATATGAAAATGTCAATGCGTCTTGCTCCACAAAAGAGATTAAACATAAGGCAGGTGAAAGAGGGAAATTGGACACATGCTTGAATGGTTTCCAGTGACTGAAGATTTTAAAGCATCCCACAAGATATTTAGGATGAATGAAGACGTCTGTCTCGAAGAAAAAGTGCACAAAGACTGATAGTCTTGTTGCACAGAGAGCTTGTATTGCAACAAGCTCTTTCCAACAGGAGCTCATTGAACAAGTTGGTGCAAACTTGTTTCCTCAAGGAACAAATTGACCTCAGATTTGTATCCACCACAAAGAAAGCACAGCAAAGATCAAATCATGTGTCAACTACAGTGTGATGTTATTTATCACTTTATGGACTACAAACCCCTCACTGGAACTCATACTGTGTCTGACCAATAAATATTTCTGTCAGTGGCATTTTAAAGAGTATTCAACAGCACTTTAACCAGAGTCCCCCAAAACCCAGACACTGTAGCATTAGATTAACAACCCATGAGAGAGAGTGCAGGAAAAATAAGCAGCCTCTGGTCTGAATTACTGTCTATATTCCTCTAGGAAGTGGATGATGGACATGCACACAACCCAACACAGTGCTCTCTGTCAGTCTGGACTGGCCCAACATGTTTAACTTGGCTCGTGCCCACTCAGCAACGCAGGATAGGCTCTCCTTGAAGAGAAAAACAAGATTTTCTGTTCATAGTCCCTGCTTACTTGAGGCTGAACTCATGAAAACAGATTTGTCTGTTAGAATTAGTTTTAACTCTTAATTAGAATTACACAGCATATTATTTCACCCTGTTATTCTGGCATACACAAATATCTTCAAGTGACTTAAAATATTGTGTCCCTTGTGAAACAAAGCCAAATGTGCTCTAACAAACTTAAAATTTCATACTTCAGGCTAGATAAGATCATAAACGTGTAATTGAATGATCCAAACTCAAGAGCATGAAAAGCATATTCATTGATTGACATTTCTCATTGAAGGAGACTTGAATCCAGTCAGCTTAAAAAGGTGGAAAGACTGCTGGAAAGTCTGACAAGAGACCCAGAGAGGAGCTTGTTTTATGCAGTGTTGAGGTGCTACATGGCTTGAGTTTGGTCAGCCTACTGGGGCCTCCTTTCACAGCTGGAGGAGTGTTTTTCCAAGACCAAATGGATGGGAGTGACATCTCCACATAGATCTACACTACGGAGACCACCTGCATGCGCTGGTCAGACTGAACGAAGACTGAACACACATTCTGCTGTCAAATAGCAGATATCAAACACACTGACATCAAAATGAACTGAGTTTGCAGTATAAGGAACGGTCTTCTTCACCCATCAGACCAAAGCAAAGGGAAAAAGTCCTTCTCAAGGTAGATTTGACTTAAGCAAATATCTTAAGTTGCACACAGCTCCAAAATACATGCAATGTGCTGTATGTCTAAATCATGCAAAAGATAAAGACAAACAACTTGTCTTCACACTACACAAAACAATCCAAGTTTTAAGTCTTAAATTTGCGTCAGAATTGGAGAAACTGTTTTCATCTAGCAGCAAGTGACAGTTCAGTAATACTTTAACATCTCTAATTGTTCAAGTAGTTTTCTGCCAGCCTCACTACAAACAAACCACAAACCTCCTAAAAACAGATTCCATCTTCAGTCATTTCCCTGCTGGTCTTACCTCAGTGTAGGCCAACTCTCCTGAGGCGAGCACGAGAGGATCTTATCACCACTTTATCCAGTCTTAGATTCCTCTCCAGCCTCTGGGCTCCATATCTGTGCAAGATCCTTTAGAGCTCTAATTCCAGGACAGAAGCAGTCAACCTTCTCTATCAGAGCTGTCAGCACAGTAACAGCCCATATCAAAGCTAAGACTGTAAAAAGTCAGGGAGATGTCTGGCTGAGTGCGTGGGAGAGAGTGTGTGAGAGGGGTGTGTGCGTGTGCGTGTACATGGAGGAGCTCAACCAGATGGTCATCCCACCCTTGTCTCTCTCTCACCCACCACTTCTCCTCCTCCACCTCCTCCTCCTCCTCCTTCTTCTCTTTCCCTTCCACACAACCCTCTTAACCTCAGCCCGGCCCCTTAACCTCAGAGCAGCCAGTCACAGCACGGTATGGCGGAGTGAGGCGTCGCTCCTCTGCTGACCCTCCCCTCTTTTCTTCAAACATATGCTTCCAAATAGAACCACCGGTAGAGCTCCAGTTCACAGGAACTGTGCTTTTAAGTAGCACATCAGTGATGGCAGAGCTTGTTTTACCGCACTGACCGCCCCACGACATTCTTCTCTTACCTATCCCAATTAACTGCTCAAAGATGTGGGAAAGGTGGTGATTGTTACAGTCAGACTTTGGTTTATCTGATGGTTTGTGTCTCTTCTCCTACGTGCTAAAACGCCACTAAGTTACGAAGGACTGTTTGCCGCCTTCGGCTTTATGATTGCAGAGTGATTTTAGGATCGAGTGAACAAAAGAGGTTTTATTTATCCCGCCGCAAAAAATGACTTCCTTAATTCTACCAGAGCCTGGCTCAGCCGCACATAATCCTCCCATCTAACTGAACATGATGTCAGCAAGTCTAAATGTGACCATCTATCAGGGCTTTAACATATGAATCACAGTAAGCATATATAAAGGGATTACTCAAACCACACAGCTGTTATTATCAGCTTAAGATTGTCTGATTGAGGGTGAAAAATGTCCCACATTGTTCAGCTCAACTTCAAAATCAAGCAAAATGCACAACGTAGCTATGAGTATCTAGTCATATTGTAATGTCATGCATTGCTACATGCAACAGAAATGATATGATTAACGCAATAGCTGATCAGTTGATTGGCAAAAAATAAACCTGCAACTAAAAGAAATATTCACTTTTTTTCCCTCAAA
>JAQFJA010000023.1:20812995-20823499 GCA_029874485.1 Naso brachycentron
AAATGAAATGATTAGTCGAAATTAGTCGTTACCTTGTATGATTCATCACTTGACATGGTGCAGGCTGATGGCTTGACGCTTAGCAACGAAACTGGCAACTCGACTGCTGGAATTATTTTTTGTTGTTGTGACTATGACCTAGACCCACTAGATGGCGGTATTCTGCCCCATTCTACATAATCAACCTTTAAAATATGACATAGATATATATAAATAGTGACTACTCCTGTTTCATAAGGAATACAGGGACAGAGTACAAAGTGTTGAAAGGGAGACAGCTGAGTAGGAACAGGCTGAGTAGGAGCAGGTGTGGACAGCCACGCCCAGCATGCAGCTAATGTCCCTAACGACCTTCATACAGATGGATCATTGCCCTATAGTGCAGAAAAAATCTGATGTTTTTAAACTTTTTATCTTCCCAGTGCACTGGTTTTTGTGTGGTGGTGCTGACACAACTGCGACGGGTGTTGAAACAGCGAAAGTAAAAAGCTTGATCCGCAAACTCTTCCAGCTGTGCACTTTCAATGCATTTCTGTGCACATTTTTCTTGCCAGGTACAGTACTGCAGCTGTTAATCAAAAAGGTGGAGAGTTGGGAATGGGCACCTCCTTTAGCTCATGACAGCTCTGATATAAAACACAAGCATACGATGTGTCTGCTTTGCTTTCTCCTTGTGTCTTTAACCTACATGTGCAATCGCATTTTCTCACATGTTCCTATTTGTGAGCTGAAAGGGAAAACTCTGAGATATAATCTTTACAGCATTTGTAACAAGGAATTCATTGCGTTCAGCTCTCAGCACGCCCCCTTGGAATAGCTAACATTTTACATCAATTTATTCCCTCGGGGTAGGAAAAAGTGTAATGACGGTGAAACTAAAAGAAACAGGTGTTCCTCTTGCAATGGGGATCTTTGAAGGTGGTGAGAGTTACAGAAAGACTGTGATTCACTGTTAATTGGATGAAATTATAGTTGTGAGGAACAAAATGAACTCCAACACAGTTCGGAGGGTTGTAGATGCAATGAATTATAGAATGACAAGGGTATTTTTAGATGAACAAAGACGAACTGAATGATGACTCTGGGAATGCTGTAGCTTTATGGGAATGCTGTAGAAAGTTCACCTAATTATGATGATTGGGGTGTCTTTTCTTTTTTTCTTTCTTTCTTCTTTTTTTCTTTGTTTTGTTTTGTTTTTTCATTTATTAACCTCAAAAAATAGCAAATCAGTTTGGAAAAATGTGTCCCTTGTAGCCTTGTTGGATTAAAACCACAGAGCCAAATGTGATCAGAATGTGACTGAATTGGCTGAAGCCTAACTGTTGTTTGTTAAAAATAAAAGGCTGTTGTGCAGCTTTCTGTTCAACAGCTCTTCTCTCAAGAGAAGATCTAATGACATGATTTAATTGTAGTTTCAACTGACAGAATGGCCACTGCCTCTAATTACAAAACACACATACTCTAGCTGAGCTGCACTAACTGAAGGCACCGGAACAAAAGCATTTGCAATAGATATTTACACGAGGCAATGGCCTCTCATTATTCAGTTGCTTTGTCAGGAGAGGCATGACTAAACCAATTTAGAGTAGACAAATAAAAGTCATTTGTATTCTTTGACAGGCAAAAACCAATAACCAGGATGAATAATGAAAAAAGCCAGCAGGGAAATATCTTGCTGATGATAAATCATACGACTCCTGTCTTAATATTTCAGTAACTTAATATACTATCTTAACTTGCTTTAAATATTATACTGTGCCTTTCTGGCTGTTCTCCTGCTTGAGAAACACATATGAAGCTGGTTTTAACTGGACAGGGTTAATTTATGTTGTGTCTTCCAAATCCTTGTTCATTCAAAGTTCACCACAGCAGTTCATAAGCAAAGCACAGACAAAGCTAATATGTAAAAGTCAAGTTAAAACTTATGTTGTTTACTTTAAGAAGTAAAGTTCCATGTGTGATTTTTTTTTTTCTTTTACCATGAGAGAAAGAATGAAGTTGAAACAAAATTTAAAGAAACACCACCCCGATAGTATGCCCCTAAGTCATATCAGCCTATCTTGTTTTGCTGACATGTTAGCAAACAACATGTTAGCTAGCAGATGAAGAGCAACATTAGCATCCTGTTGAAGTTGTGTTTCTGGCCGCTTGATACATTTACAAAATGTTATTTTTCTTTTATTTGTTATGCTGTCTTTGTTCCATGGGCTTGGCTCATGTTTGGTTCACTGACTAATGAGAAAAGTAGCTTATTTTTGTTCTTAGCTTGCTACATGCTCGACTTTCAGCATGGGTCACTTGTTTTTTTCTGACTTCTCAGTGTGAGCAGGGAACTCACGCTCAGGTTCTCTGAGTCTGCTTTTTGAAAGTAATGTTATCTGTGTCTTTATATATCTATCTGAGGTCTGTTCTATATAACATGTAGCCTCAATATTAGTGAACTGGCTGACCATAACCTCAATATCTGCATCTCAAGTGCAGCTGCAGCCGGTGTTAGCATTAGCAAGCCTGATATATGCCAGTGGTGAAAGGATGTTGTACGTGAATGAAATTTATTCCTCCTCAGTGCAATAAACACTAAACACATGAGCTGTGGTGTATTTAGAGTTTGGCAAAATATTTAGCGTTGACCAACACTAAAACAACAGGGCAACAGCTATCAGCAGACGCAGCAGGAGAGGTATATCTAGTAGAGCCACTAGCTGAGCTACAACACAATGGCTCTCTCAAAAACACCACAAACATGCTGTTACTGGCTGTCAAAGCTTTTTTAAAAGTGTACTTATTCTAAATATATCCCTTATGTGCTATTGCTAATACATGGCCTACTACATATTTAAGTATCAGTGAGTTTGAGTTAGTAGCTCTCAGAGGCTGGCTTGCAAAGTGCAGTCCACAGATCAAGTGTTGGTGAATCTAACATCAGTTAGACCAGTAGGGCGAAGTTTGAGTGACAGATTTTCTATATTCTCTCTATCTGACTATGTATGTGGGCAAAACAGAAAAAGTTGTTATTTCCTGTCTGATTTTAACTAAACACTTCTGTTTCAACTTTTTACACCCCTTCTAACTTCCCTTCTTTTTTCTTTACCTGTTTTGAATTCTAGGCCTATATATTTAGGATGATGGAGAGTTATCTTTCACATGCACAAACAATACTCTGACCATTCCCCAACCCCTTTTCAGATCATTTTCATACAATCATCTACATTTCACAATATAGTTGGACTTACTTCTCTGAGATATTTATGACATGTGCATTCAGCTTCTTGGAACATGGTTAAATACATTTCCTGTGGTGTCACTGCTTCATTTATAAATGTTTCGACCCCGAAACATTTATATGCCATCTGGTCATGCTTGAGGTTATTACACATAATGACATTTATTCATGTGAGCGGAAAATGTTAGTTGCCACAAGACTGTGATGATGCTTTTTTGTCATCCTGTGAGAGAACTGAGAGTAGACTCTTGACTGTTTGCTTCCTTCCTACAGAAGTTTCACTTCTCTTCGAAGGACAGGAGGCTTGTCATTTATGTGCAGTTTATATTCTGGGTTGTAAGTAACGTCTCATTTGGACAGGACTGCATCTCCATAAGGGCTCCTAAGTGATTATTGTAAGGATACCATGGCGTGTTTTGCTGCCACACTTCTTATCATTTTGTATGGATTCATCAGCCTCTCAGCTGCAAACAAGGATGCTTGTGAACTCAACGCTGCTGTGGGACAAAGCCTGATTCTGCCTTTTGACTACGACGGACTGTCAAACTCACATGTGCTGAGATGGACGCATAATAACAAAATCATTTTCTACAGACAGCGGGGCAGAGTGTCTTCTGGGAAGCCGGAGGACATCTCCGCAACTGGATCTCTTTTGCTGAAGAACATACAGTTCTCAGATGCAGGGGCTTACCAAGTAAATGTGCTTCATCCCAATAATACACTGGCTAAAACATGGAGTGGTCGTCTGTGTGTGATGGGCAAGGTATCAAAACCTCAACTCACTTATAGCTGTGACTTCAAGTCAGATGCTGTAATTCTAAATTGCCATGTAGCAGATCCTAAAGGTTTGGTGTTCTCTTGGACCCTTGATGAAAATACCTTAACAAGCGAAACAAAGCAAAAACTTAGCATAACACTGACAAAGCTGAAAGGGGAGAGTAACTTTACATGTTCTGTGGAAAACAAAATCAGCAAGGAGAAGAGTGACACTGTTCGTCCAAACTGTAAAAGTTTGTCACCACCACCACCAACTTTGCTTTGCTTTACATCCAAAACTGTTGTGGCGACGCTTGTGGGTGAAGCAGGTCTCACTCTGCTTTTGCTCACCATTATCTTCGTATTATGTTGCTGCCACAGACAGAACAAGAGCAAAATGACATTTTCGAATGCAGGGGAGCTCAGGACGATCTATCGAAGCAAACGAGAGGCAGTGTCCATCAGCCCAGATTATGAGACGATGCAACCAACTGAGGTCTCTGCATGCCGGAGCTCTCAGTCTTCAGCTGAAGCCTGTTACGAGAGTGTTTCTCCGCCTGGAGCTCCAACTGAAAACTGCCCTCCACAGCTTGCAACAGTTGATGAAGGTCAACAGCCGTCACCGGTGCCAAAGCCAAGGACGAAGAGCCCCAAGACACAAAACATCTGAACACAGAACTAAAAACTGGAGAAAGGACAGGAAATTTATTAAAAAAAGATATGATTTTAGTTGAAAAATATGCAAAATAAAAATGTCGTTTGTGGTCACAATTTTAACCCACACATTCTTCATCACTCTAGTTGTTCTGTGTATACATATGCAGTAAAGTGATTGTATGACAGTATGTGTCAAGAAAAGTTGACAGTAAAGTAAAAATTTGAGGCAACAAAGTCTTTATTTTTCTTAGCAACTTCTGATGTGATATCATGATTTATGTGCTTAAGTTTTGCCTTGTGTTTAACCTCAGTGTTAAGGGCTGGTGGGAAGTATCAAGGAGGTTTTGTATGATCTGGGTGAATTTTTAACATGGAGATGTTATTTTAATTTGTTCATGTTGCTGTACAAATGTTCTTATGTGTTTTTTTCTTTAATGTTTTTTAAGGTTTCAACTAAAAATGTAGTTATAGCTCATCATCATTAGCTACAGCTTTACATAGTATCAGTAGGGACTGCCTGCTCATCTTTTTGAGCATTTTAATTGTGTTCATGCATGCCTTTTATTATTATGTAATAATGAAAATTTTTGTGTCACCAGTATTGTGACTTTAGTGCAGCTCTATAATACTTGGAGTGCATGGCTGGAATGTATGTTGAGGATCAGCCCTGCTGTTTTTTGTGACTGTATGCTTGCCTCTGATCGTATTGTGATGCTGACTTTGTAATGTAATTCTGTCATGTGCCTTATGTGGTGTCACATGACACCAGTGTGTGTTCTTTTTTACAATCTTTTATGCCCTGATGAAGACTTATCTGAGTTGAAATGCATAGGCGTATCCCTTTATTGAAGGTTTTTTTTAATTAATATCAGAGTGCTTTGTATTTTTAGTCCTATTACCAACAAAACATTATTCTGTCTTTCCATACTTTCCACCTTAATACAGTCTGTGGCTTTCATCCCATCCATTAAAAAACAAAACAAAACAGGCTCAGCATATTTATAAAACAGCTGGCCAGTGTAGTGTTAAATAAATATTCATAAAACAATAAATTGAGTGAATTGTGTATTAATTTCAGTAGCAGATCAATACATCTAGAGTTGTAGATTATCACAATTCTGTGTGTGTGTGTGTGTGTGTGTGCACGTGTGCATGAGATCAGCTTAAAATAAACTACAGGTTTACTGCTCCATGGTAATGATGACAGTTTGACAGTGTTTAATAATAATCTCATGTGACAGTTTGACTGACTGGTGTGTTTGCAATGGTTTTATGACAATTGTTTATAGTATAAAAATATAGTTTATATAGGGCCTCTAAATGCAGATAATGCTTTCTACTACATTGCTGCTTTTTATCTTGTCATGGAAATTTGTTACAATAAAAAAATCTAGAATGTTCCTTATAATATTTGTTTTAAGTTAGTTTTTGCAGATATTAATTGCTACAGTAAAAGAACTTTTTCTATGAAAACCAAAACTCAGTGAAATAAAGTAAAAACACAAAGATGTCTTGATCTCTTCTGAGAAAGAACTATGAACTATTTTTTTTGTTTGTTTGTTTGTTTTCTTGTTTTTCCATGTAATTTTTGAATGAAGACAGTGTTTAGCAGCTCCACTGATAACTGCAGACAATTTACACTGATATTCTGCAATGTTAGAACTGGGTTTTCTGAAATCACATTGCAAGTTTACATGAATTGTGCTTGAAATTCACAAAATTGTCAGAAGTGATATTATATTTCATATTTGTATGGAAAACTACGTTAAGCAGCTTATCTGTGTCAAACACAGCCTTTTGTTCCAGCTTCTTACATGTCAGCATT
The DNA here is from genome assembly GCA_029874485.1 of Naso brachycentron. Taxonomy (NCBI): domain Eukaryota; kingdom Metazoa; phylum Chordata; class Actinopteri; order Acanthuriformes; family Acanthuridae; genus Naso; species Naso brachycentron. Next base: position 20,819,457 of record JAQFJA010000023.1, read on the forward strand.
CTTGCACTTATTAAAATTTGCTTGCTTGCAAGAAGTTATTAAAGGGAGAAAAAAATCAATAGAGGAATGGATTAGCAAAGGCAAATATCTATTATTTCCAATGGGTAAATGGTAATCCACACATGAAAGTGTTTGCTGTCTCGCCTAATGCTGTGTGACAGCCACATAATGGAATCCCCCTGAGCGTCATCTCCTAAAACTTACAAGCCAATGTCATCTTTTGTCGGGCCCTGCTCCGCTCCTGCTCTCTTTACATGGCTGAAATTTCAGTCCAGCCGGTGGGGATTTGGCAGTAAAGCTGGTATCTGCTCCTGGAACAATGCCATTTGTCTTTCTTGAGAAACACTGAGACTTGGCTGGCAACATGCTTGTCGCTTCCTCGCACCAGCTATAAATGTGAATAGCATAAACAGACAGAGAAAGCAACAAACAAGCATATACATAGGCGTACTGTATTCTTACGCACAGTCCACACACACACACACACACACACACACACATGAGGGACTACATTTCATGATACAACTTAATGAAACACATCTCATATGCCTTTGCCAGATCTGCCCTGGAAGTGGAAGGGAAATACTTCTGAAATGTGTTTAATCAGTGGCTCTTGGAGTCTAGAGGATATACCCTTTTGATCTTAAAGTGTGTGTGTGTCCAGGAAAAGGGTCAATTACCCATGGAAATTATTTATGCTCATGTCAGATAATTTGTGTTACAGTTCTCTTGTTGTCACAGGCTGCCAAGTCTGGGGAAAGTACAAACCAAATCAGAAAATCAGAGGTCAGCCAGTGCAGTGGCCTTTTTCATCAGATTTGACTGAAATACAAAGATGATTATGACCTATTATCATTCTTGAGCCAATTTAGCACCCTTGACCTCAGTTTTTTCTGGGACTTAAAGCATGCAAAGGAGTGACGGAGCTCAAGCCATGATTCTCCAATCAGTCCCCAATGTATTAAATATGTGGATAATAATGTTTTAAAATCAATTAGTTGAAAATGAGCAGACATTTTATGTTGTGGTTTTGTTGAATACATCATAGACCTGCACAAAATGGTGTTAAATCCAATTTCAAATGTCCCATCAAGAATCAAATCCACAGTATCCGTCGACACACCAGTCCTACTTATTTGTTCTCCTCCATCTGCTCACCTCACACTTTGTTTCACACATTTTTTTTCCCACACCACATATGTAATTTGTGGACTGGCTCTGCACAGTTTGTGGCTGTCTGGAACACACCAAATCGATTTCCCAAATTTGTTTAGGAATCAGGCTCCCGTGATTTTTTTACGGACGCAGAATACTTTCCAGACGTCAGCAAGATTTAGCACCTCACAGACACTGGATGTCTGGGGAAAACCCAGTGTGAGTAAAAGTTTTCTGATTAGGCTAATCTAATCTGACTTGTAACTGTTTGTTTGAGCATTATAAAAATATATCATTTTTTAATAAATATTGAATAAGTATGGCAATATTTTGCTTGTGGACTTAGACTTGTGGACTTAGACTGTTTATAAAGCATTCAAAATTTATGTTCTTTCAAAGAAGCATGTCCTCCTGGCAAACCGCATGATTTTTGGCTGTCCCAGATGAAGGATGCCTAACATGGTGACATCTTCGGTGGTCCTATGTGACAAATTAGGAGAGATGCACAGAGGGGCATTGTCCTAGTCTTACAACCAAACATAACCCAGGACAAAATTCTGATGGTGCCGAAATTTAGGATGACGATCTCACAAAGTGAGAGCCGCTTCCAATGACATCTATTAACAAACCACCTAAAATGTAGCATGAAATGACAAACTGATCAATGCAACACTGGTGCTAAACCCAAGCAAAGGGAGAGAGTTAGCATGCTAATAAATACTTACTTCAAGCTCTTTCCAAAATTGGTATCCCATGTTGGCCTCTTTTTCCTCACCATGACTGTGTCTACACTCTTTTCCTCTTTCTCTTTGTCTTATTCATGTTGTTTTTCTCTACCACTGCAGTGGTGTGCATGGTTGATGCACGCACGCTTTCTGCGATTCAGTGGGCTTTGTCATTGCACACTTAGCATGAATCAAATTTAATTTCGTACCAACGTTTATCATGTTAGTTCCATGTTGTACAGTGTGGCTTGAAATGAACTTAAAAGACTGCTAAAATCTCACAGCCTATAGGAGGCTTAACCTCGCTTAACCAAGCCTGGATTATGTACCACCACAGCCAGCCTAAATCATAACCTTGGTTATCAGTCGATAAATCTATCAAGTTTATTTGTCACATGTAATCATGTAAGGTATGATGATTTGTGTTCAGAACAGTTGATTGAACAACAGCTGAACAGCCAAGAGGAAACTTTAGTTTCGTTTCTCTCGAATACGTAAACTGTGAAACCCACTTCACCATAGTTAGTTCACCACAGTGGTTAAGTTTAATCCTTGATGTCTGACGTAACAAGAGTCATCACGGTGTAAAGGCCTGTTTGTTTGGCCACTGTTTGGTGCTGAAGAGGAAGTGTTTGTTAGGCCTCTATGGGTTTTTATGTAAAATACCCTCTAAAAATTATGCTATAAAGATATATCTTGTAGGCTGTAAGATTGAACCAACAAAGAGCAGGTGCAACAATGTCAGACTGCAACGGATTGAGATTCTTATGGTATGTTTCAGATATTAATTCCATGCTATAACTTAAAGAAATAATGTGCACAAATCCCATTACAACCTGGCGAGAGGGTCAGAGCTGCACTGGGATGATAATTTATGTCACCTTACAGCAACTCTTTACAAAACTGCCAGGAAATACAAATTAAAGAGAAATGTACTGTAGAAGTGGGGCAGACACATGGAATCATGGGAGCTTAAAGCCAAAAACCACCCCCGACCATGACTGGAGTACCTTCAGAGCAGTGTGATTCCTTAAAGAACTTGAAAAGTACATGTTGCTTGCATCATCCCTGCACAGGCTTAATCCTGTGGGAAAGGAGGTCACCTGACATTTGGATGAAATAAAGTGTAAACCAAAAAGCTTGTATGACAACACATCCTGTATTTGCAAAATGTGATCAATGTGTGTAGCTTCTTTGTCATGGTTACACAAGGATAGCTTGTTGAATCTGTTTATAAAAGGATTTTTTTCACCGGATTTCCCTCGTAGAGCAGTTTCTGAGTCTGCTCCTTGCACCATTGCCAAATACTCCATCGTTGTCTACTTTGGCACAGTGGAAGAGGAGAGGCTGATTCCATGAAAACCCGTGACAAACAGGCTTCCAGCACGGCTCTGATCTGCAGCCTAACAATTTCACAATTTTCTTCATGGATGACTTAAAGTTGCAGAAAGCACATGTTTTTAACAAGGCGTTGGTATGAAAAATAACAGTGGAATATTACTATGAAAGGTTTGAAAGATTCTTTGATTCATTTTTGTGTTTTGGTGCTCAGTAACCCACTTGCTAGCACCTGAACTTCTAAAACAACAGTTTATTTGAGTGAGTTCATGGGTTTACTGAGGTCATGGAGGAGAAATCCAAAGATGCACGTCTGGCTATGCTTCTGTGTGGTGTCCTCTGCCTTTTAAAGCTAGAGTGGGCAGTTTATTTTAAATGTCATTAAACAAAAATTGCATAGTAACCTTTAAGAATATTGTAATTGTAGGTGTTCTGAAGAAACACTAGACCTCTGCACCTCTCCTTGGCTCTGAAGGAGGAGGCTTAAATACCATGAAGGGCACTTTTCAGCCAATCACAGGCCATTTCAGGGACAGCATGTTCCTATTGGCTCTACAATGGTGGCTGCACATTAACGTCCCCTCAGCTAGTGAAAGCGTGATACAATGGCAGATAACCCCAGGAGGAAAAGTTGCTCTTTCAGCTTTAGCAACAGCAGCACACAAGGCAATAACCCCCAAAAAGGATGTATCAATATGATTATCTAAAAGAGAGAGGGACAATAAACAAAACAAAAATGTGAGCCAGGTGACGGGTGGGGCAAAGCTATGAAGCAAAAACAGGGAGGGGAGGGGGCAGTGGAGTTACTTCCTTAGGAGTCTCATG
>JAQFJA010000023.1:20838814-20852665 GCA_029874485.1 Naso brachycentron
AAATGTACTTACACAAACAAGCATTACATAAAACTTTGAAGAAGCAAGAGGAGAGCTCACGGAGGCTGGGGGAACCCGGTGTTTAATCATACAGCTGACAGAAGTGACCAATCAGCTTTCCAGAATCATCTATATTCTCTCTGACACAATTACTCAGCCAATCAGAAATCCCGCAGGTTCACCAGAGGCAGAGAGGGAAAAATTTACAAGCATACAGATTTGCTGGAGCACATATGTAGCAAAGCATATAAAAAGTGCCACTGAATGTCCACAGACACCAGAGTCAGCCAGCAGGAAGGAATCCGATGCACTTTGACTTTACAGGAATACCTGTGTGGATCTGTCTGTGCAGCTTACACACTTTACAGTCTTCAGTATCACCTGTTGTTACTTGTGTCAGTTTTTTCTCCATCCTTCATGAACTAATCCTGCAGTATATGATTACATTATCATTCAAAATGCTCTGATATATTTTTGCATGAATCAATACACAAAATATTTAGCAAGGCCTACAGCTTGTTGTTAAAGTGATATTTTCACAAGATTCAGTATAAAAAAATATATACATCTTTTTCGTGAAAATTATTTGCATGAAAAACAAACAATCAAAACATTAAAAAAAAAAACACATCTGGAGTGTAAAGGCCTTAATAACACACATTGTAGCAGAGTAGCACATGATCAGGAAACCTCAGAAAAACACCACAGGTCAGCACTGAGGCATGAATGCTGCACTGCACAGTCCTGCTGTATGAGTGAGTGTTGTCAGCCGATGAGTGTGTACTGGTGTGTATAAGCTTTTGTGAGTGTTTGTAGATGCTGGGATGCAATATCAATATCACAGCATGTGCTGGCAGTTAGCTGGAAATAGCAGCTATACCCACAGCAGAAAGAGGTCTTGATGCATTCACAGGGCAGTCGTAAACATAGTGTCCCCCATTTTTAATCACTGTAAAAAAAAGTATGAAACAATTAGAAATGATGAAGACAAGGGATGAGATTTCCATTTAACCAAAGAGGGACGATTCTTTTTAAAGAAGAGGAAAGCATAGATGACACTGTGAGAGCAAATATTTCTCAGTTTCTAATGACCAAAGGAGGCCGACACATTACACTGGACTGCTATGGCTCAAGTCATTTGTAATGGTTTTGAAAGACTGAGTCCAAAGAAACACACAGCTGCCCTCTGCTGGTTGTGATGTGTCCTGTCATTCAGTTTGCAAGGTTGCACAGCATAATTTGCTGCATCTCTATTAAAGTTCAATTTATATGCAAGAAAAAGAGGTTACATAACTTTCAGCATCTTTGCACCAACCCTATCAGCTTTTCCTTCGTCCTGTCTGCCCTGGAATGAACTTACTATGTGTAAGTTTCCTTCTGAATTAGGATGTAAAGTTGATGGGAGAGTTTGTAACCAAACCAAACTAGTTTGTAACCAAATCAGCTTCTTAAATTGGTTGCAGTATGAATACATGGAGCATTATCTGTCTAATTTGGAGTTTAAAAAGTCCTCACTATAGCAAGGGGAGAAATCATCAACCAAAGGTATGTTCCATCGTCATGGCTACTGTGCACATAAGCTTTCTGGCTGGCTTGGGTGTCTTTGCACAGTAGTAAACTAGATTAATCTGGAAATATTGTATTATTACATCAGGTCTCTAACAGATAACTATGCGCATAGCTATGAGGACTAACTATGAGGACTTGATAGTTTGAACTACATCTCCCATCTGAGCAGCAGTGGTGCAGTACAGGTGTTCCTGATTGTCTTGATTGCCTTGATGAACCACTTGAAACCAATGTTTGTTCTCATGTGCTGACTGTTACCCTACCCTGATGAAGGTCCTCTGACTGAAAGCTTGGTGATTAAAGAAACTTGCATTGATCCAAGTGTGCAGATCATTCCTTACAGATATTCTTCATTTTGTTTTCTGGCACCTTGGCTTTTTTTCTGGTTGTGAGTGCGGTGATTGGCTCCAAGGCCAGGCTGCTGAGAAAAAAAATTGAAAAAAAGAGAAACAACATACTCAAGGTTAAGAAGTTGATGAAAGCACGAAAACTTTGGACAGAAGCCATTTTCTCAAATGCAGACCTCCTGTTATTTAACATTTTCTACAAAGCAAGACAAAGTCCGCTGCAGTCATTTTGTAAATAGAAATTAAAACACAATAAAAAAAAAAAAAAACAGAACCAGATGGACTGAATTGATTTAAAAGAAGCCACCAGTTACATTAAGTTAATACCCTATTTTATAGGCTATCAGGTTAAGTGCAAAAGCTAAGTTAACTAACAATAATTTGAAAGAGGCTATTTGGATGTACAAGGGTTATTTTTTTAGCCTCAGTAAATGTGGTTTCTGTGTTCTTGAGTAATCAGTAAAGTCAATTAAGAAAAACAAGATAAGCCATCCCATCAGTACAGCTGAAATTGATCTGAAAACGCTTACTTTGTCTGAGTAATGGTGTTGAAAAACTAAAAGCAGCTGCGAGGAACTTGGATTTTGTGTTAATTCTGGTGACCGCTTTGGACAAAACAATACAAGAACTATGGCCTGGGTTTATTAGTGAGTTGGGATGTATGCTAAATTGCTTTAATTCTGGCTACTGTTGTAGTGTTTAATGTTCACTATGGAGAGTTTGGGTTTTATCTCTTCTCCTCTTTCTCTGAAGCACCATAACATACATAACATAACCTTCCACAACTGTGACAAGGTATGTGAGATCATGTTTGATACAATAGGGGTCACTGTTGCTCAGTTTAAAGAAACCCATGTTTATCTGGGTAACTAATTGGACACCTTTCAGAACACAATTCACCAGAAATGTCATAGTTATGTATATGCTTTGATATTTGCTAAAAGTTTATAAGTTGTAATATATTTAAAGTGGAAGATATGGCTGGAATTTTGCAGTAGTTGAATAATAAATACTTATGATGTGCTTCTTTTAAACTTGGTATTGCCGGTAACTTGTAAAAAATACAGAAAAATGTATGGGATGTTCATTTAAATTTTGAAAAACACCTTAAAACTTAAGCCTTTCTCTGGGTACATGCTCTGCAGGCTGCAGTGGAATGTCTGTGATGTTACCTCAAAGCAGACTCTGCTTCATGGTATACATCAGCCATTAGTGTCTTTTATGAGGATTCTCTGTGCAGGTTTGTTTTTCGTTGCAGTCTTAAAAGATGCCTGGCTTATCCTCACAGCTGGCAGGCCAGGGGAGCGTTTTCCTGACTTGTCCATGGCCCAGAGAGCCTGAAGATTTTACAGCAAAGCTTCTTTTTGAGGAGGGTTGTTGATGAGCTGCAGGATTTGTCCAAATCCTTAGATTAGAGTTTAGGAAACAAGGCAGGCTTTTGGCAAGGAATCACAGCAGCTGAGAGACCAAAGTTTCTGTTTTCATTTAATGTACAAAGCTATCTCTCTGGAATGAGCCCTGAAAAAGTGACTTGCATGTAACTAGGCTGATTACACCTTCATTACCAAGTCATTTTGGTGACATAATTCCTCAAAAATGGTACTTTTCGTGATCTCTTGGTGAAGTTTTCAAAGCTTACATGACACTTACCTCATTCTTTGATATGACATAATAATTTGATGAGTCATCGTGCTCTTGACAGGTTCAGCTGTTTTCAGAACTCCAGTGAGAAATGGATTAAAAGGTGTTTGCTCTGTTTCCATGTCAAGGTGGAGCTGAACTCTCGAAAGTCTTGTTGTGGAAATGCAGCCAGGACCACTAAGTGAGCAACGTGGAAGTACAATCTGGCAAACACCCACCCAGCGCCGACCTGTTGTCCTTGTTCATTAACGCTGCTATGGTAATTAAAAAGACTTGAGTTTTTAGAGACAATATTTTGTTTCAAGGCTTTTTTTTTTTTTACTGAGACATTCTTAAAAACTTGTTCTCCTTCTTGTAACATCACCCGAATGTTTGACCCTCTCTTTGCAAAATGATGTACTGTACATGTAAAGTTTAGCATTAGATTGCTGTTTCCTTTTGCTGTTTTTTAAAATTTTCTGAAAGAGGAAAATATGGCTTGGTTATCTTAGAGTATGTGTCTAGTTTAAGACATGTACACACAGGCATGATTTTAAAACATTACAATCAGTCTGGATGCTAGTTGTGGTCTAATATACAACTTCCTCAAGACAGCCAGAAAGGACTTTTTCAGTGAAATGAATGTCTTGTGTCTAGCAGTTAAAATTGGCTTAATTTGTATATCCCTCAAATACTGACCAGGGCTTTTATTTACCTCAGCTGCAGAGGGACAAGGTCTTTACATAAGTCAGTCTTGCATAGAGTAAGGCTTTTATATCAGATTTCCTCTAGTTGTTAATCATATATCAGTCATATTTTAGTATAAAGCCTTCTTGTTTCTTAATGTGGTCCTTTTTTCCCTGCTAAAGTTTTGTCATTGCATCATACTGTTGATGCTATATTATATAGTTTAGAGGGACATTAACACCCACAGTGACTGAGATGCAACATTAACACTTGAACTTAGAAATTCAGAATGAGAAAATGTTGAAAATAACATGCTATTGTTTTAATTAAAGTGATATAAAAACATACACTATGCTTACCTGTCACACATACTATAAAACAGGCCCCAGCATCTACCTATGTGTGTAAAATAAACAATCACCTCGTGTGAGTCAGCTGAAAAGCATTTTTTTATTATTACAGATTTTTTTTTACAGTGTTAGTACAGTAGCAGGACATACAGCGTTGTTACTATTAGTAACCATAGCACCAAAATCAGTCATTCATTTCTTTTATACAGGCTACATACATACTGTAGGTACATATGATTTTTGATCTTAAAAACATCTTTGGATAAAGCATTGCAAACAAGCACACTATTTCTCTATTCAGTACCATCAACGCCCATTCAATACTTAGCACATTGTTTACAATTCAAGTATGAATATTAAAAAATACACATACATCATAAGTTACAAATCTTAAAGTTATTACAAAACAAAACAAAAAAAACCCAAACAGGATTACAATTCTACAAAGAAAAAATTATGGCACATAGTGCATCAAGTATTCTTTAACTTTCTGATACAGACCTCATAGAACAATTGACCACCATAAAACTGAATGATGGCCAAAGGTTTTCTAGCTGCTCATTGACTTTATTTATTTTTCAGCCATTCTTTTAATTGAAACAAGCTGCATTGTCTGAGAAGAAAAAAAAATCTGCATCTATCTTCTAACTTTGGTTAAAGCTTAACAACAGCATGTTAGGTTGCTTGATAGTTGTAGTAGTGGTCATGGTGAAAGTCATTTATAATGAGTTAGGTACTACTCATGGGCAGATTTCCTCATGCAGGGGGTTATCTGACATATCTGGCAACCTTGCAGCTAGATTTTCAGCCATATTAACCAGGAACATTGCATGCGTTACAGGCAGATCTCATATCTGCTAAAGACTCAAAAGCCAGTGTTCTCCTTCTCAAGATCAGAGGTAATTCCAGTAGTTCAAAAGCACCATTCAAAAGATCCTCATTTAAGGTTAGTGGTTATACACTACATATAGTAGTCGACTAATACCTTTATAGCAAAGCAGACAAAAGACACAAAACATCAGACAATGGCTTCTCTGTTGGTAGTAGTCATTGTACCTTAAAACATGAAACATATACAGTCAATACAGAATAAATATGGTCAAACATAAATATATTACAACACATATCTCAGTGGAGTATGGATGTTTGTGAGAGGTAGGGGTTGCAGGTACCTACAGTAGGCCCAATGGAGAGTGTGAGATATCACACCTGATACTGTGTAACGGCATAGCAAATGAGAACAGTCTGTTAGTTGAGGGAAAACACATCCTCGTGGTTCAAAAGGGCCACAGAGAGCTTTTATACTGTGCTTGAACAAAAGGAAATTATTTGAAAATTGCCAGCTACTTCCTCACTCCAGTAAGTGGACTGTCTATTCAGCTGTAAGCAGTTTTGCAAAATACCTCACAGCAGATGAGAGCAGACAGTATTTAGATGTACACATCAATAACTAAAATTATCTGTAGTTCTTCTAAAGGCTCACAGTCACCTAAAGCTTTACCTCTGATGAAAGGCAGGTCTGGAGGGATAACAGTAGTTAGTTGCTACTTTAATTGTTCCAGTAATCATGAGCCCAAAAGCAATAGTTCAACATTTTGGGAAATACACTTGTTCACTTTCTTGCCAAGAGGTAGAGGAGAAGATCAACACCACTATCATATCTGCACAGTACATATGATGCTAAGCAGTGAGCAGCCAGTTAGCTTAGCTGAGCATAGAAATGTAAACTCCTTAAACCACGTTTTGTTTCACATTATTTTTGTGCAGATTAAACTAACCGAATAAACATCTTAATTACTGAGCTTCACAGCTGCTGGTAAGCAGATTTTGGTACTGTTACAAGTAGCAGTTCTAGCTTCTTATGTTAAGCTAAGCTATCCAGCTGCTGGCCTTAGCTTTATATTTACTGCACACAGGAGTGGATTTGATCTATTCTGATTCTTGAACAAGAAACTAATTGAGCATAAATGTCAAGCTCTTCCTTTAAACGTGCATAGACAATTGATCTGTACTGTAGTAGCTCATTAAGTAACGTGAGACGCAAAAAATACTATATTTTTGCTTAACTCTGTTTTTGCATCAGCCTACAGGCAGGGACACTGTAAAAAAAAGACAAAACCATAAATCATATACCATTTCAATGTCTGCCTGTAACATTTCTTTGTCACCAGAGGACTGCAATTATTATTAGATACATACAGTATAGTAATTTCATACTGTCTCATTGATTGCAAGGGTATAAGTTGTAACTCAATGCTTGCAGTGTAGCCTAAATATAACTGTCTGTGTATCATGAAAGGCGACATAGAACAAGATCAGTTCCAGGTATCTCATGATGAAATTCCAGACTTTTTTCCCCAGACAGCTCTTTTTTTTAAACAGAAGACCCTTCACTTCACACAATACCATCAGAAAAAAAGTTATTTTTTAAGAAGTTTCTTTCTTAAAAAGAGATAGTCCGTTTCAGTTTTGTTGTTGTTTTCCCAGTATTTTGAATCCCTTTTGAATGATGCTAATAAAATGCTCGACAGTGTTAGGAAAAAAAAAAAAAAAAGCATTTAAGGTTCCAAAGCGCATATGTGCTTGATTGCAACACAGTTGGCAAGCAAATATAGCTGGCTCTTCTTCAGAATTAGCAGTTTGGATGACGGGCCTGACGGTGGCCCTGCAGCACTGCACAGTATGCGATGTCTTGTATGTTTTAGCTGCCATTTGGGAATTGGGGACGATACTGTAGAATGGTAACTGTTACATGCTCCTCCACCACACTCACAGATGGGTACGAGTCCAACAAATCAAGATTACTGCATGTTCCTGGGCTACTGTCTTCAGGATAGATTTAGGGGTTTGGTCTCTGCATGACCCTCAGTGGACTTGAAGGAGGAGGCCATTGTGAGCCTGGGGAATGCACTTCCCACAGAAACCCCCACAGCGACCGTAGATTCTTGTTCCATCCTACAGGCAGAGACAAATGAGAGAGGAAAGAGTGGGCAAAGGGCAGCGTTTACGCAAAGAATGGAGGCTTCATAAATGTCAGTGGGGATTCCTCCTCAGTGAATCAGACAGAAGTACAACATGGCAATTCAGATGACATTTCAGAGCAAACAATCTCAGTCCAGTGCTCCAAAACCCAACATGAAGCACCATTACATCTTAGTTAAATGACCACTGTACATTTCTGACATAATTCATTCTTTAAGAGGCAAATAGCATCAATCCTAAGACAACTTGTTTAAAAATCCACTCTAAGCTTCTTACCTCAGATCTGTGGACTTTGACAGAAACATAGTTGCCCTGAGACGTCCACTTGGTGGCCTCAGACACTTTGAGGCCAGTGCCAATCAGATTAATGCTGAACTGGCCCTGGAAACAAACATTAGACTGAGCAATTTCTGAACAATTACTTATGACCACGAAGGTTGCATTATCACAACTTTTGTGCATTTGACAAAGAACTTAAAATTTAAAGCAAATGTTTGGTCAAAAAAATCTTCTTTTTTGACTTTTAGACCACTAACAAACATATGGTGCAGGAAAAAGACACACAAAACATTTCTCTGATGCCACAGTGTAAAATACATCACCAACCTGTGGACACTTGGCAGCACTATAACAATCTCCGGCTGTAGCGAAGGGCACAGGTCGGCCAAGCAGAGTCTGGGAAAACTGGAGGTCTGTGACTGATGAACGGCAAAGATACAAACTCGAGTCACAATGTGCAACAGCAGAAGTAAACACAGACTAAAGACAGCTGCTCAAAGGTAAATAACCTCATTGAGCATCAGCAACTACAGTTTATGCTTTTTATTGCAGGGTTGATGTCACTTCACTGTCACATCACCAGATGTTTTGAATTGATCTAAAAGACTTTTCCCACAAATAATCCTGCAATGAGATTTTGGGTCTGAATTCAAACCTAGTGAGTAATCTACCCACCAACTCTAAACTATTAAAATCCCCAATCGAAACTGTTGAATAGTTCTAGTTTTTCATAGCAAAAGTGATTAACAACTGAAAAATTTAAACGGCAATAAAGAACAAATAATAGAAGAAATGAAACTTACATCTATGATATTTCACTGTAACTATTATCTTTATTTTTTGTGCATTGCTCTGAGAGAAGGTACAAGAAAAGTTTTTTTTTGTTTGTTTTTTTTAAACATTCTCCGACTCCCCTGTTCGTTCCCGTTTAGCCTGCACTGTGACATAATAACCATGGCCGAAACCTTTGCAAGGCTTCCCTGCTTCATGTTGAATGTATAAATTAATGGTGAAGTTCACAGGATGCTTCCTCTCATCTTGAACTCATTACCCCCCCCACACCCCCAATGTCTCTTCAAGCTGCCTAAGAGCCAAATTAGTACCATGCAGAGGGAGGGAGGCTGGGAACATGTGCTGTCATGGACCCAGACCAGACCAAGAGGATGGAAGGATGATTGTGTAGGTTTTAATCCAACTTCCCCTCTGTACATACACACATACACACACACACACATTGTACACTAATTCACATACTTTAATCAAATGCATACAGTGAAGGTGGAGCTCGCTCGTAATGAGTGTAGGAATATGGCCTGGAGATGTGTGTGTATTAGTGTATGTGAATGTAGGACTGCTTGCATGCTAGCATGAGTCAGTGTTTGATGTTGATGCGGCTGCATGCATGGATGTGTGCACTCGTGTCTTCAGGTGTTCATGTGTGTGCTTGCACACACATCACATATGGTCCGTCTGCGCTTGAGAGCCGGCACGCATGTCTGTGCTGTATGTGCACGCATGCATTCCTTTATTCTCGTGCTCACGTGTTTGTGCTGAGAGGCCCGTTTTCAAGTCCTCGCCTTGTAATGTGAACACGGAGTGCTAAAGGGTCATTATTTTGATTTACAGGGGAGAGTGTGGGGAAAGCAACACATACTGCACACAGACAGTCGAGGCTTTCGGATGAGGATAGGAACTTTGAGATGAGGCATCTAAGGGTTAAAACAATACTGATGTGTGGTCTCATTACAGCAGACAGCATAAAACAATCACACAGTAATTACGCACTCATTATCCTCAGGGAGCTCAGGTCCAGGCGAACTTTGTGGAAGAGTGTGTATCCTGCTGCTGAGTAGTCGTTCCTGCAGTCACAGTCCTGTCTACGGCTGCCGTTATATGGGCATTCAAAAGGGTTCAACAACCTTTGCATTAAGGACAGAGAGTATTTTATTAAAGACAAACAACTACATTCTATACACATGGAGTAACATGCCACACAGTTAATTCTAGAACGGCTGTAAGTCATGGCTGCCCTGTACACACCTGTGCCCATACACCTCAGAGTAGTTGTCGGTCTGGCCACTGCGCAAGGTAACATACTCCTTGGGGAAATCAGTCTGCATCTCAGCACAGTAAATCTGAGGCCAAACACATTGGGACAAAATAAGAGGGCCTGTGGAGAAGCTGCAGGCTGAGTCATGATGTGTGAAGGAGCAACTCTGACGGGACAGACACACCTGTAGGATCCGCGACTTGACTTTGAGATAGTATTCTCCATCTATCTTCACACCTTGTCTCATCTGGACCTCTCGGCAGGAAGAGAACAACTGGCCTGGAAGGAGAAATATGAAGGAAGCAGGGAGAGGTTTTTATTGCAGCAGCAAGGAAACAAGAAAGGTTGACTTTCAAGTCTGCCACCAGCTTGTGAATGCCATGATTTTTAGCTGCTCCACCTGTGCAAGTCTCTCCATAAATCTGTCATCAGTAAATGCTAGAGAAATGCAAAAGCTAATGAATTAAACACGACAGTGAGAACAGACTGTAACTACTCTCTCATCTTCTTAAATGAAAGCTATAATAAATGTTTCATTAGCATTTGTGTTGCCTCCTCTGTTCTCCCAGCGTGCTGTAGAGCTCACATCACTGATTAGCTAATTAGCATTAATACTTGACCGCAGAACTGGCTGCCACCCGAGCATATCATTTTAATTTCGGCAGTGCCTGACTTGGCAGAAGCCATGTCAGGAATGAACAGCCCATTGCACCAGTACTGGAACATCGGAAATGTGGGGAAGCAAACCTACAAACTTTGGCCTGATGCCGAGTTGTGCAGCGCTTGCAAGTTCACAATGAAGGCTGCCTTGGCCCCAGCAAACACCCCCGAGGCTTTTTGACTAACTGTCTATATCACCATTTGTAGAAAACTGCTGATTGTCTATTTATTATTCCATTAGGTAATCACTCCAAGAGCCTTTAAGGGGAGGTCGCTGTTCTGCCTAATGTGTTAGAAGAAACAAAAAGTTAAGCTTCTATAAACACAATCAGATATGGTGTTGGCTGCCACATATACAGCTCAGTCAATTTCATGCCAGCACGCTACACATTCCTGTTTTGCAGTAAGCACTGAATGGATCAGAGTAGTTGGAAACAATAGCAGAATTTTGGAGTTAAATATTTAAAAGTCAAAACAAGACCTCTGGGTATTTGAAAAATTAAGGAAGAGAAGAAAAGGAAGGTGTTGACTGACATTCTCTGTCTTGACATGCAGCTTGAGACTCAGGTCTCTCTGAAGGATGGCAGTGTTTGGACGGATGGCCTTTGGAGGTCACACACTCCACTCGGCGCTGCTTCACACCTGCCCCACAGGTCTGTGAGCACTGTTACACACACAAACACACGCACACAAAGGCCTTTAGTCACACAGCTAAAAAACAATGAGTAAATAAGCTGCAACCGGATCAAAATTCACAAATGAGACTTTTGACCCTGAACTGTAAAAATGCATGTCATCAAAAATGTCACTCAAACAACGGTTAGCTAGAGAGGATTTCTTGCTGCCTAACAAGTCTTTTCCGTTTCACCTTGCTCCACGGGCCAACTTTCCAGTAGGTCGTGTGCGGGCAGTCCCTGAGGAGGCACGGCCGGGTGCCAGAAGGGTGGGGCTCAGGGCAGTGGGTGCTGGCAGAGGACTGGGCAGGAGGGTAGAGGCGCAGTGCCTGAGAGGAGGGAATCACGGAGCAGGAGACGATGCGCTGCTGGTAACCCACACCACAGGTGGCAGAGCACTGCACCACACACACACACACACACACATACACACACACACACACACACACACACACGTACATACACACACACACTGCCAGTTACTAACCATGGCAAGAGAAAATGTTTGCAAAAAATGCTGAATTTGATTTCTTCATCAAGACATGTACTAAATATGAACCATGCATATTTATTCTTTCTTTTGATAAGTCAATTAAATAATTGAATTTTACATGTTGATTGCAGATGTTGTGCTGAAACAATTAACATGAATATGTCAATACATTGTAGTTACATAACAAACATTTTGATTTTATTAATCAAAAATGCCCAAGCTGTCCTTTCATAATCTTACACCCCCAAAATGGCAACTTAAAAAAAGAAAAACTCAAAAAGTGTTTCTAGAGAATCCGGTGAATCTAGTAACCTTTTATTTATCCTGAAAAGTTGTAGAATTTTTTAGGAAAACTTAATCCTTCAGTTTATCTAATAAATCAAAATCTGGACACATATTTAGACAGTAACTAGGGGAGATCCAGCCTGTCAAATGTGAGGAATCACTGTTTTTCATTGATATATCTCATTTTTAAGTGAATACTTTGGGGCTTTGAGCTGTTGTTTGGAGAATACATGCAATCTGAAGATGCGGACCTGACTAGTTTTATTTGCAGTAGAACAAAGAACTTTTTTTTCTTCTTTCTTGCCTACCTGTGACCATTCCCCTGTAATCCACATGTAATGGCAGGGAGCAGCTTTGCAGGGCTGGTGCCTTTGTGGTTTGGATGAAGGCTCACAGTAATCATCCTGGACGGGTATCATCCCTGGGCCCATGCACCCCACCTTCCTGCTCCTCAAGCCTTCTCCACATGTTGCATTACACTACAAGAAAAATGCAACACAGGAGGTAGAAGGTAGAGTGAAGAAGAGATGGCAGAGGGGGGGCAGTGTTGTACTTTCATCAACAGCATCTTTACCTCTTTGGTTTACCAAATAGACTCTCTACTGTCCATTTAGACAAAATTGAGTGTTTTGTGACAAAAGCAACACCGGCTCTGAAGGAACACAATCCCAAAGATGTGTTTTTTTTACCGTTAAAAGATAAAAAATTAAGCTAGTTTCCTTAAGGCACAGCAGTGGTTTATAGGAGCATTTAAAATAATGGTATGAACCAGAATCCTAATATTATTTATGTACAAAGTCTGCAGTGTGTTCTTTGTATTTCCAGAGAACTACAAAGATTTCAGGGTCAACTTATGAAAGAACTGAGGCTGTTAAGTTCTCGGGGCAAGACACAGGAATCTGAGCACTGCAAACATTAGTGCAGCAGGAGGATTTAACGCTGTGTCCCTACATGGCGCCCCTCTTTTATGCCTCACTTTAGAGGACAAAGCACAGGACATTAAAGAAAGATGAGCCAGGAAAAAAAAACTTTCTGCTAGCGTGACACAGAGCAGTGATATTCAGCAGGACAAAAGGGATGATGGCCTTCTGTACTTTGAGGTTTGATATGACTTACCGCCTGATGGTTATCAACAAAGCCCTAACGGTTGACGCAAAAGAGCGAGGGTACCTGCAGGTCGTCTGTTTAATGGTGCGGCGAAAGAGAGGGAAGAGCGGAGATCTCAGCCAATAAAAACCTTAATAAGATGTTGAAACATCTGCTCATCTCCCTCGCACTGGGAGGCTGAGCAGGGAAAGTGGGAGGGAGGGTGCAGATAGAACAAGAGGGAAAGAATTAGGCTGTTACTTACTTCCTCCCATTCGCCGGTGACCCAAGTGTAATGGGTGCATTCTGCAGTTTGGCATGGCTGGTAAGTGGCAGGACGCTGGTGAGCATCACACAGATCCTCTCTGACCCGTCCAGTACCTTTCAATCTGCAGTAAATTTCTCGGCTCTGAACTCCGACTCCACAGGTGACCGAACACTGGTAAGAAAAAGGAAGCAGATAAAAAGTCAGTTTATGGCCAACATACTGCTTCTCTCCTTGTGTTTCTAATATTGCAAAATATTTAGCCAAGGATGTAATAGCATACTATTTTAGCATGGGCCCAGACCGGAGTCTCTGTTCTGGGCCCATGCTAACATTATTCATTTTTAGGCATTTTCACTTCAATTAATGATAAGCTGATCATTAAAAAGCACTCCACTGATATTACAAATGAGGCCTAGTTTACTTTTCATGAGAAGTACTACTCAGCCTGTGTAAACAGCTGTATAATGTGTCCTGTTGCGGCTTTACAACATTTCAAAAGTC
>JAQFJA010000023.1:20876361-20888231 GCA_029874485.1 Naso brachycentron
TTAAATAATTAATAAAACAATTCATTAAAACTTAAGATTTTGTCCTAAAAGATATTTACATTTGGGCTTTTTATTTACATGAACCCATGATTAAAGATTGTTACAGCAACACTGGAATCATCTGTCACTCCTTAAGTATTGATTCACAAATCAATACTTAACTGTTCAAGATCACAACAGTACCAAATGTCCATTTTGTGTCAGGACGATTTTGACACTGGTGGAAAAATGCTCGTGCGAGTGATTACTGACTGTCTCTGGAGAGGAAAACATCTGTATTGATTAGACACAGTGATGGATGTTTTTACTCACAGGAGACCACTCCCCGGCACGCCACTGGCCACACGGACTGAAGCAGGAGGAGGACTCAGGGGGGCGGGGCAGGAGGGCACAGTGTGATTCGTCAGCCACTCCTCCCTGAGCATCTCTGCAGCTAACATAACGTTCCCGCTTCCCTTTGCCACAGGACACCGAGCACTGGAGGACATGCAGATACAAGCAGAGCTCATATAAATATTTGTCCTAAGTGGAATTAAAACAATGTTTGTATCATGCCGTTCACACACTTAGCTTGGTCATATAATTATTTACAAACATGCAGCCTAAAATGGTAATAAAAGCATACTAGATACTGTATAAAATATAAGTCATATCTATATGTCCATAGTACCTGTAATAGACATTTAATTTCCCAGATACTATGTCATATAAATTACATAAATAAACTGCAATTACGTTCAATTGGAAGCTACTAGATGGCTCCTTGTTTCGTTTAAACAAATACAAAACAGGTGTTAAAATTGCAGCATTGCCAATACCAGTTTCTGTGCTGCAAGATCATTTTAAATCACTTCTTGTGCTTTGAAAAGATTCTCCATCTCAACATAAACATCAGTGTTACCCATTTGTGTTTGTCTGTTGTTGTTTGTTTTTTTTTAAGTGGCCAAATTTGGTTGGGAGGGATGAGCATACGATTTAAAAACTGTTTCTCTATTCTGATTGGATTCGAATGCGACCCCACTGACGCAACGTGGTAGCAACTTCCCAATCATAAGGTAGCTTCGACTGAAAGCATACACTGCTTTTAGGCATGATGTTCATTACTAAATGAACATCATGCTGTATTCAGGATTTGAAACTGGTGATTGAAAATCATCAGGAAACTGTTTGCTTAGTTAAAGAAATTAAGATGTAGAGTCATTTTCTTATGGACTTCTGTACAATCGGATTTTCTCGTTGCAGTCAGTGGAGTCGCCCCCGGCTGACTATCAGAAAGAACGCGGGTTTAAGGCACTCCCACATTTGCTTTACTTTTCATACTGCCACCTCAATGGGACATCACACTAAACATACTTAATGCAATCAAATGGCTCCAGCTCAAGCAGGCATGTTAATATCCCTCTCATATCAATGACACTGGTTGGAGGCAGTTCCGTTGCTCTGTGGGAATGTATGCATGTGTTTGTGTGCATGTAGTGTGTGTATTGTGAGTGTAGTGTCTCTGAGACCACACTGGCGCTGGCCTCTTTGTCATGTGAGCTCACACCAACTTTCAGATTGACAGACGGGGCTCAATCTTAGAAACCGTAGACTAATGTTTAGATCAAATCTGGTTTTCATTTGCGATGAGTAACAATGCAAAGTATCAGACACAGAGGGGCCTCTCAGCCCAGACAGTGGAGCCTGTGTGAGTGTGTGTATATATGTGTGTGAGTGTGTGGATGCATCAGGGGTAAAAGAGACAATGCCAAAGGGGATCATGGTCCCATACTGTATATACTGTCTGCAGGAATGTTGTGGTTTACAATCAAGTTTTATATGTCAACCTAGTATTTGCAAACACACATGCAGGAGACCTATCATTACTGGAGTGCGGTTTTCCTCTATTAAATACAACAAGACACACCCATATGTATGCAAACTTTTTCATCAGTATTCTCATTTTCATTCTCTGTCAAAGACGATGGTAAATCTGATTCTTGAGAGCCCAGCAGAACATTTTCCCACAACTTACACAGAGAGAATAGAACAAGAATCTGTGCAAAAAACCTAACTGTCTTTGTATATACTTTAAGCGCTATAAGGTAAATCCACAGGCTGCACTGTGCTCTGACAGACCAATTACCTATTTGTTTCCTTACCGCAGTCCAAGAGCCGTATCTCCACTGCGTCAGGAGCTGAGCGGAGTTTTCGGGACGAGGTGTGCTTTGTGCCGGAGAGGCCCATGGACACGCGGGCATCTCACAGTCCTACAAAAACGAACGTACAAACACAGTTAACAACATTAAAGCAGTGGTAGTAAACATACCAATAAAACATTTCAGAGACTTCCTTGGATGCTAAGATGCATTTGGTGCTCTGATGACTAAATCCATTGTAAAGGAGGAGAGGAAAATCAGCTCAGACAAACAAAAAAATAACAGATGTTTGAAATACGAGGTCACTCATTAGTTGAGGATGTCGCCAGTTGTTAGAATCTCTTTTACTGCTGTTTCCATTCCCTAAAGCCTTTGAAACCAACGAATGTAATGTTTTTCCGTATTGTGGTGACCTCATTTTTAAAAGGTGAGACAAATCACCCAAGAGGAGACTGAAAGGTCATCAGGTCAATACTCTCTGTGTCCATCAGAGTCTTAAAGTACTTATGCAACACACGTAAACACTCAGGTGTGCTGCAGTCTGCTGGTCTTTATCCACCTTGACTCTGACATGGACTTTGGGTCAAAGCACAGCAAAACAAACATATGAAGAGGGTGCTGATGTTAACCAGGTCACAAGTTTCATTCTATCACTGAAGTTTGTTTGGAATGTAATCAAAAAGTGCAGATAAAGAACACTTTGCAGATGAGCGAATCTGCTTTTAACCAGTCGACATTATTGGGAAGAGCTCCCTTTAGCTAAAATATCAAAATACCTGAATTAATGTTCCCCTCACTGAGCTGTTAAATTCACCTAAATAATCCACTGGAATCAGATTCTGCATCAGCCTAAACCAAAAACTGTAGTTAATGAGTCATCCTTGACTTTAGATCTACATTACTGTGGTTTAAGTCATTGAAAGAACGGGAGTTAAGCTGCCATAAGTTTGCTCGGCATGTCTTCCCCATTATCTAAGACCATACTAGACATTTTCACGCAAAAAAATAAGAGGTGAGATTTAAAGCTGATGAGTCAAACTCACTTGGAATTATCGCCTCACTCTATGGTTAAGCTCAACTCAAAAGACAAACTCACAGTTAGCAATTTGCTGGTGAACATAGTGGAGCACTTTGCAGTCCAACTTCCAGATGTTCTGGTCGGAAGTTAGTGAAGACCAAAGAAAAAGCTAACAGGAAGTAAGCATGGAACTTGCAGAGCAGCCAACATATTAGCATAAATTTGTAGTTGAGGCCAGCAACATGATTAATGTTGCTTTGCGTCTGCAGGATGTTTAAATAACTGGTCAATTCATGTTTACAGCTTGTTCTGCTACTCCGAAAGATGCCAAAAAATCACTTAATGCCGCTTGAAGTTGACTTAGCTGCAGTATTGTCTTGTGAGATTGATTTGCGAAAGGTTAAAATAACTTAGATAGCCAAAATTCCTCGGCTCAACACTGATTCACAGACATATCAGCTCTTCTTTAATGTTAGTGGAAACATTTTCCAAACTATGCAGGAAAGCCCTGCTGATTGTAAAACCGCAGCCTTTAAACTTACTGGAAACAAATCATGAGGATAAAATCATTTCTAAACATCTTACTTGCCACCGAAAAGTCCTAAAACTAATTAGAATGAGCTTTGTGTCTTGTTTGCATCTCAGATGATGCATACTACATCTGTGTTTCATCTGTTGTGCAGCATTATGCTTTATTTTATGTCTTGCATTTAAATTCTCCAACAGCAAACCAACATGTCTGGGACATAAAAGGGTAAAACTGTTTAACTTTTACTCATCTTAAGAGTTTGGCAAAAGTTTGAGCCGTTAAAGTCCCAACAAGGAACTTTTAACAGGTTATGAAGCAGTCTAAATACAACATGGATACCTCACATCTTACCATCATCTGCAAATGAGACCATCAGTGAGGAGACGGCAGATTACTACCCTGTCTTTTACAAAGTCTTTGCCCGGTCCGCTCGGTCAGTGAAAATGCTACAAAACGCTTTATGTAGTACACAGACCCGAAGAGATGATTTTCTTTGTTCGTTTACTAGAATGATCGATCCGCTGTTCTCTTTTTTAATGTCTATGATTGGAAGTAGGAGTATGGCCAAACTGGTATTCTGCAAATAAGTGGCGTGTTTCTATCATTCTCTTCCAAAACAAATGCTCGTGCTAGACAAGAGTAAGCAGTACCACTTAAGTCTACAGGTGCTGCTACAATCAACACAAAATGAAAGTTTTTTGAAGAGGCTTTAAAAGTGTTTTTTTGTTACCTGACTGTCTCTGGGCCTCGCTGCAGCATTGCACTCTCTGTCATCTACTATGTCACCGTAGTTCCCTGACACACACCTAACAGCTCTCATCTGGTAGCCATGGCCACAGGTCACTGCACACTGGAAGAGAAAATGACACACATACATACACACACACAAAAACACACAAAAAGGAGAGAAGTCCAGTGAAGCGCAAGTTATCTTAAACTTTATCTAAGTGCGTCAAGGTTGATATCTTAGAAGGGGCCTCAGTCATGTTCAGCTCAGCAGAGCACAGGTAAGACTCTGACACACACACACACACACACACACACACCCATACACACACACACACACACGATTTCACGTGCACACTCACAGTCTCAACTTGACCCTTTACCCAATTCTTAACTCACATACAAGCAATTCCACTACATTCAGGGACAAACCAGAGCAGAGGAAGTGTCACAGGATAAGTTTATTTGAGCAGCAAATTATAATCACACAGGCATTAACCGACCAATATATTCCAGCTCTGTAAATATCACTGACTTCAGTCATACACGTGTGGGAGGGCATCAGACCTGTGTGAATAAACTAAACTATGAATGTCCAAAGACGCCAATTCATACTTCATTCAGTTTGTGCTTTAACCTAACAGGGCTGAATCTGTACAGACGTACAGACACACGAAAATCTGAATTCACAGGAACGTGTGTGTGTGTGTGTGTGTGTGTGTGTGTGTGTGTGAATGAACTGTGGGTCAGGTTTAGTCTGACAGGATATGAGGGCAAAGTGAAAGCACTATGGAGGAAATGGCAGCTGGAGTCAGAGCACACTTCTCCGTAACTTGCCGGTATATCAGGTTACACACACATACACAAACGTGAAATATACACTGTCACCCCTACACACCACATTCTCTCTCTGTGACCACACACACACACACACACACACACACACACAGTCAGATACGAGTCAAACTCCAAGACAGCATCCACACATGAAACCCATTTCCTCGGTCAAACACTGCATCAAGTCACCTCGCCCCGTTGTGTCTGTGTCTCATCTGTGTGTGTGTGTGAGTGTGTGTGTTTTTGTTTTTCTATGTTTGTGGGGTCCGAAACATGAATTTTCACTCACGGTGTGGGGTCTGACAATTTTCGGGGGGACAAAATCTTAGATCCCACAACTTTAACATTAAATTTCAGGAATGAATTGAGGTTAGGTTAATGTCAGGGTTAGGGTTTCGGTTAGGCAGTACAAATGAATGGAAGTCAATGTAAAGGCCCCACAAAGATAGCTGTACAAACATGTGTGTGTGTGTGTGTATGTGTGTATGTGTGTGTGTGTGTGTGTAGGACTTACAGCTCCCCAGACGCCGACCTGCCAAGTCGCACATTCGGGCAGCTCACAGCTCCCCACAGCAGACGGTTTGCTGGATGGGTCGCAGAAGTGCTCGCTCAACTTTTCCTCCCTGGCTCCACTGCTGCAGGACACTTGTCTGTGCCTCATCCCCTTCCCACAAGTCACTAGGCACTGAGTGACGAAGGCGGATGTGTGAGGAAAAAGTAATTAATATCAGAGTGACATCTGAAATCAGACATTCTGCTTTTACAAAACAGTTGGCAGTGCAACCACATTTCAAGCCTGTTTCTTCCATTTATATGTTTTCATACAATACAATTTAAATCAACAACAATTTAAACTACAAACTTTAAAGTGATCAAAGAGTTAAAGTTACAAACCAAAACATGAGCTTTACAAAAGTAGGATATATTGTAGGATTGTTATGTTGGGCTGCAGTGGATGTTGCTAGGTGTAACCTTTTAACTCTATTCACATTCATGGCTGTGATCCACCTCCTGTGTTGTATTATACAATCATGAGATAACTGTTAACGTCTTTCGGTGCTCAGCTACGCTAAGGTTGAGTTTTCTTACTGCACATCACAGTTTTCAGAAACATGCTTTGCATTCAAAACTGCTAATTCTGTGTGTGTCATTGTGTGAGAGGTTCCTCACCTCACTCCACTCACTGACAGTCCACTTCGGGCACAGCTGTTCGCTGCAGGGCTCAGTGACCACCCTCGGGTACTCACTGCACTCCCTTTCTGCCAGCCGTCGACCCAAGTTGTTCATACAGTAAGACTCTCTTCTACGGCTCCCACGTCCACACGTCTTTGAGCACTGTGTACGGGGATGAATTAAGCATTGTCAGTTAACTGAGTGTTTATTGTAATAATAAAATAAGTGAAACTGTAGTGCAAATAAGAAATATCCCTTAAAAAACTTAAATCTTTTTTTCTGTCAAAAAAATTGCATTGGAGATATGATAAACAATATAACACAATACATGCATGGAAACATTTTACAGCTTTTCAGGTTGGCTCAAGACAAATTTGACTGGACCGACCCAAAAGATACATCCGAGCAGAGTGTAGCCAATAAAATGTAGCCCTAATCGGACCAGCATGTAAAGTGCAATGTAATTTTTCTACTAACTGTACCTGCGACCAGGCGCTGTATTGCCAGCTCTTCAGCAGACAGTCCCCGTGGCAGGGCTCTCTGGTCTGAGGCTTGGCAGTGTCTCTACAGGCGCTGGCCTCAATCCTCTCGCTCTGCCTCTTCATCAGGCTGTACTTCATGCACTGGACGTCCAGGCTGCGGTAGCCCGGCCCACATTTAGCAGAACATTCGCTCTTTCCAGCAACATGCCACCTGTTTGAGAGGAGATGTAGAAAAACATTTGATTTTACGTGCTCTGTAGGAATCTGTTTTGCACGTGTGGTGTGTGTATGTGTGTCTGTGTGTGTGTGTGTCTTGATGTGTGTCTTTATGAGTTAAAGTGCACCTGACTTCACAGTCCGTGTTGCAGGGCTCAGTAACAGCTACAGGACGAGGTAAATGTTCACAGCGTTGGTCTGATACTTCAAGGTGATCGCTCTTACGCACGCATACTGCCTTTCGTCTTCGCTCACCTGCACACAAACACACAAACACATGCAGAAAATCAGGGTTTGAATCTGACAACATCTGACAGACAGTTCACTAGCCAAATACAACATTTCTTCACTATTATCACTATTACATCTGACATCCAGTCCTTCATTTGTAGCCCTAGGGGTCCATGTTGATCTCAGACCCCACAAATACATTTCCTTACTGAATCCCACTGTGCACTCTGACCTGCTGGGAGCCTGACTAGCTTGCCTCTGAAAGGGAAGTGTGAGGGGCTTATTTGGGTGAAGGGCAAGACTAAATGGAAGAAGTAGGGTGATGTAACTGACCAGGGTTATACTGTGGTTGCATGCAGGAGGAAGTATGAAAGTGACTGAGTATGTTTTTAAATCCAAAGGTGTTTGTAAGTGATGGAAGAGAAATGCAGGGCAGTGACACACAACCATAAAATAAGAGCTTAAAGATACATTATGTTTCCTGTATATTTCACATTTTTTGAAGATTGTTGGTGGTAAATTTATTTAATTTATTTACAAGAAGCTGTAAAATTTGTATGTCAGTTAGACCTAACAACTCTACAGAAGTGAACTTTCTGTACAAGAACATATATTGTAATTTGATCAATAACTATGGGCCTAAAAGTACATTAAATAAAAATGCATGCATGCATCATAGTTAGACATAGACACATTTGCACAGTTGAAAAGCTTTTAAAGATTCACCGAAGCAAAAGAGAAATTATCATGTTTTTCGAGTGACGGGATTTGGAAGGCGAGCTGAGATCTCACCTTGACAGATGCGGTTGCACTCGAGCCAGGAGCCCGAGGGATCCCACACAAACTGCTCCCTATGTTCTTCAATGGGTATGTTGAAGGAGTAACGGACATCAGGGTTGTAGAGGTTTCCCACACACAAGACCTGAGGAAACAATGGTTGAAAATACAAAACGTTTCTCACCCTTACTGACCTTTAAGACACGATGAGTAAGTCGGTGACTGAAAAGAAGACTTAAAAGGAAAACGAAGGAAACGTCAACAGACTAAGAAGCGTAAGACGAGACGAAACAGAGGCAAATAAACTGTGACTGAAGTACAACACAGTAACTTTAAGAGGAGAGATCCTCCTCCGTATACCTGTAGAATGAGCTCCTCCTCGATGCGATCAGTGCAGTTGATGCGCTCCACTTTTGTGTCCGACCCGCTGTACTCAATGACTGTTCCCTTAAACGTGATTTCCCTTTTGAACATGGCCACCACAAAGTTCCCATTCAGGAGGGAGTTGGACTGGCTATCAGATAATGCTGGAGTGAGAAACAGAAGGATATAAAATACAAAACTGACCACAAACCGTAAACAGCACAGAAAACAGTCAAGGAATGTTTGGTTCCTAAAATTAGCTCTTGCATAATTAAGGTTTTCAGGATGTTTACGAGTTGTGCAATTTATTATTTCACAGTAAACAATCTCTGAGTCTCCAGCCTATTGTTCTGCAAAGTCATGCTTGCAGGGGAGGTATGTTGAAACACTGGTGGCACTAATTTGCAGTTCTGTGGAGTTAGACTGCGTGACTCTTCTTAATGACTGACATTGCAAAGCAAACAACAGAGTTTCAACAACTGCAAATACAAACAATTACACAAATATGAAAACAAGAACAGATGGAGAGACACTCACACTTTGTAAACTAGCACATAAACCCAAAATGAACACCAACCACTTTTTTCTCTGCCTCAGTTTCCAAGAAACAAGCTGTTCATTACAATTCTGTACATGCATGTCGAAACAATGTATGTGATTAAATCTCTAGACACACATTTGTTTACATTCACGTCTGCACAGTGTTGGAAGCCAGCTAGTCTTTGGCCCAAAGAACACTGTGGGGTCTTCATGGTTTTGACAATTATCTACAGATTCTGTTTGTCATCATTAACGCTTTGCAGAAATAGAAAAAAAAAAACAATGTTTCAAAAATGTGCAGACACAAAACCGCACAGTAACCCAGCTGAAGTGATGCAGGTCTTTCTTTTGAAAAATACATTACATGTATTTTTTTAAAAAAGTATATATAAAGCAGTGGTTCCCAAACTTTTCAGCCCGGGACCCCCAAAATAATGACACCATAGACTGGGGACTCCCATTGACCTTGGAGGTGGCACATAACGTTATGCACAGCCACGCACACACACTATAAACAGCAATAATATTAGCAATATTAGTAATTTATGACAGAATATAACAAAGAATATAACCAGAATTTCTACAATAATGGGTCAAACATGCAATTTTAAATTTTTCATAATAATATTCATAATATTTCAAGCACTGAAAATGTGGTTGCTCCAAAATCTGTCATAGGTGGCCATGTGGGTTCAGATCTGTGACTGTAGCAATTGTTCCATATCATTTTTTTACTCATCAAACCATTTAAATTTAAATAATTCATATGAAAGTAGAAGTTGCTGAAGTACTGGCAACAGACTTTTTCACTTAAAGCAGTGACCTGTATTTATAATATTTATTGTCATTATTGCTTTTTGTGTTGATTTATCTTCGTTTTTATTTATATTTTGTATTTGCAGAGTTGCTACATCTGTGACTGCATGTCTTGAATGTACTTGACACCTGTGTTTTTTTTACATCATTGACCCCTTTACACATGGCATTTGTTTATGTATCATTTATTTATTTATTTATTTATTGTGACAGATTGTGCTTAATCACATGCAAGTACAGGTGTACATGCGCCCGAAACGCACTGAGGACGGATTGTAATCTGATCCGTTAAACCACCTCTGACGGTGGTCAGGGACACACTCTGACCACACGTTTAAATGCAAATGCGTCTCCATCAATATATAACAACTCTGTGGGCAAAAATACGTAATTGAAGTGGTGGTAAGAGTTGGGCACACAGACGAAGAAAAAGAAGTAGAAAAAGAAGAGCACATCCATAATTACACACAAGATTACTGGGGACATTCATTAGACAGAGAAGAAGAAAAAGATGTGACGTTAAATTAGGAGGAAAAGAGCGTGATCAGGTCACAATCTGATCTCAAAGAGGACATTGGAGACCAAGTGTAAATGTATGTGGACAAGTACTTATCCTTTTGCAGTCCAGTCACAAGAAAACACATTTCAATACCAGGTGTAAAGGGGGTACTGATTCTTCCTTGTGAGACATTTTCTAATCGTGCACTAGTGAGCAAAAACTTTATTTAATCAAGTAGCTCCACGGACCCTAAAAATGTGAAGAGACTTTCTGCACCATAGCATTATAAGTGAGTAAAATGTATCTATATATCACATTTTAAGGTCAGACCTAAAATAAAAGACAAAATAAAGACAAAAAAGAGATGATAACAAATGAAAAAACTAAGCAAAGACAAATCTAAAACTACTTGGACTTCAATCTACTTTTCTTTCCATAGCGTCTAATCTCAACAGGAGAGAGTCTCAAAATGAAAGGAGACAAAATCTGCAGAGAGTTGCAAATACAAACAACATTTAAGTGCTGTTGTGGCACTCAGCAACAGCAGGAGTGGAGCTTTTCACAGCAGCACAGCAACGACACCCTGCCACATGTGTTTACTGACAATCTGACGTAAAACATCTTGAACCTGACATGAACCGTCTGAAAATGGCCGCCTGTCCCTATGACACTAAAACTCTTTTTTCCTGCTTTTTCTCTCTCTGTCTCTCTCTCTATTACATATAAGCACACACGGGTGGAAAAACGCACACACAAACACACTCTAACCTGGTGGGTCCATCTATCCCTACACCCCTATATCCATTTTCATGCGGCCTGGGCTCCACATGCCTCTAATTAGCACCTATTGCTGCCTCATTTATCTTTCTCGAGGAGTGACACTCCATTTGCTTTCCCAACCAACCCGCTCTGCCATGACCAGATGGACCAACGCCCCTCCATGTTTTCTATATACATTTAGTACAAATGACAGTTTCCTTTCCTTTATGAAAACGGTTTGACAGCAGTTTGGCTCATGTCTCCTCGCCCTCCTTCACTAAAAGCCTGCCTCTACAGCTCAGGGTCACCAAGCCTGGGTTGTTTATGGTCATGTTAAGGGATAATGACATTGACCTATAAGATGAGAACTGAAGGGGTATAATATGAGATCTTATTAGGTTGGACTGCTTCCATTTTGTATTGAATTTCCCAAGAAAGGATGCAATTTGATACGGTGTTGCCTAAAACCACACTGTTTCACTGCGACACATGCAGCACACTCACCGAGGTAGTTGTCGTCTTCTGGCTTTCCAGAGTAGCTGACCTGTTTGATATCAATGTTGGTGGCTCCAGCTGGGATCCGCACCACTGTGTTGTAACCTACAGAAAAAAATGCGAGAGAGTAAGACAGAAAGCATGGAAAGAAGTCCCAAAAGGGAACAAAGTAGCCATAATAACCACAGTGAGCCATCCCACCTTGATTTTTCATAATAGCTTCACTATGCTACACCAAACCCCAGTCAGGGACGTCCGCCTTCAGCCACTG
>JAQFJA010000023.1:20888811-20900560 GCA_029874485.1 Naso brachycentron
AAAGTTAAGAATCTGTATCATTTTGTGAGAAGCACGAACCTATAAGCCTGTAACCTAACCTATAACCTCTAACTATAGAATATCCGTGGCAGCATATAGAAAAATTTTACTTAAATTTGAACTCTTTGTGCTTTCTTAATGAGACACAGCTCATAATCATATTGTGCTCATGAGCTATTACCGAGTACACGATTATCTCTATCTGAATCTGTTCAAGCGACTAAATTATCGTTATCGGTATCTGATTCAGAATAGGCGGGCTTAAATGAGAAATGGTTGATGCTTATCCAGAAGTGGGTGCGGTTAGTTGGAAGTTGTTTGTTTAAGCCTGAAATGGATATGGGTTGAGTGGAAGTTGCTAAATCGCAGTATCAATAAGTATCAAGTAAAAAGACACTTCGTGGTCAACATAACTTTCTTTTTTATGCTTTTATTTTTTATTCTTAAAACTTCTTATTCATAAAGTGCTACGTTTCTGCGCATGATTACAGGATGAGGACACAGCTACCCAATCAGGATTCCTTCATCACAAGAATACAGATATTGACAAGTCACTCAGAAGAACCTCGTACTCATAAGAAGTACATGATTTGTACCAGATATTTATTTCAGCCATACTGCCTCATCTTCAGTACTTATGATGAGCAGTTGTTGAATCTAGCCTAGTTTTTATACTTTTGGCTAACAGGTAAATCTAGTAAAATTACTGATTACTGAAATTACTGAAGATTCAAAGGCTTTGCCCCAGGTGCCATAACAGCTAATTATGGCGATAATGTTCTCTACAGTGGGCTGTTAATATCTACTCAATTCTGTCATTATGAGAATCTTGAAAATAAAATAAAAGGTGAATGGAATGAGAGATGGTGTGATCTGATGGTTAGTCTGACACCTTGAGCCACTCGGGGGCAGCACTTGGTTTACATATATTCCTCTCATCAGCCATGTAGATCTTTGCACACAGACACACACACAGACACACACACATACACACACACAAACATCATTAGTCAAAAGCCGTGTCAACCGTGACTTAAAAACATTTTCATCCACACTGTACAGGAAGCGATTTTACATTGACAATCATCACTAAGAAAGAGATTACTTAACATTTTTTTCAATTAAAAAAAAGCAAAAGAAAAAAGAATAAAATGAAATAAAATATGAACCTAAAAAGAAACCTGTATTCAGTTGCCACTTTAAATGTCACGTCAAATTCCCTCCCTAAACACCAGGGACAGGATAAGCTCATAAAAACAGGGGCCCATGAACTTTAGAAACCGCCGACATGGCCCCCCTCTGAGGAAACATGGTATCCACTAGCCGTCAGAGGCCTCCGAGATCCCCCAGCTTAGCCACTGACCACACACACAATCCTCCGCCACCACAGAATGACCGGGGGAATGAACAGTGAACGTACAACCTCTGGAAAGAAAACACAACCGTGCTGCACTTAAAAACACATGGGTGAACCTCAAACATGCTTCTCTTTGCCACCAGCAAGAACAAAGCTGATGTGTTAACAGCCTGCAGAGGAAAATAAGAGGGCATAACAAGTTCATCCTGGTGCATTTTCACAGAATATACTAACTGAATTGGTGACAAACATCTTCCATTCTGAAAGAGAACAAATTTAACCCTGTGAGAGGTAAAAAAATAAAAATAAATGAACAAGATTAGGACAAAGATTGACACAGTGAAAGCAAAGGAAAGAGAGACTAAGACACAGAGAGACATCAAACACGGAAAGGACAAAAAGCTGAAAGACGTAGACAAGAGGCCTAAACCCTGAAGCAGAAGCTGCCTGGGCTGCACTCCCACTCGTGTCCTTTTTCTCAAGGTCAAGCCAGATTTCAAGGGCTGAGAAAAGTGCCTACTTTAGTTTAATACAGTCCTTAAACTCTGTGCTCCCTGCCAACAGACTCCAGAAAGAAAGCAAATGGATAGAGACTGCCAAACTAACGCGGAGTAAACATGACGGAGGCCACACCCAGAGCTTTTATGCTAATGCTTCTGTTGTTTTGCTGCCCAGACTGAAAAAGGATTGGATGCAATTAGCAGTTGGCTCACGCTGAAGCACCACATTGAGCAGGACAGTGCAAACGGGTGACGTCAGATTTGTGTTTGCAATCCAATGACCCAACAAAGTGTGATCGATGTGTTGATCAGTTTTGGAAGCTTTAGAAAGGATCAGCTTGCTGCATTTTTTTCCAGGTTTAAAGGAAATTCCAGCTTTTTGTTGCGAAATGGTTTTTTTTTAATGTTTAAACATATCCAGACATGTTACAACAGCTAATATAACCGCATACTATGACAGCATTGCAGTCACATGGAACTGAAGTCTTTCTTAGTTCTTCTATGTTTACTACATATCAGACATATCGCAGTTCATCTGCAGAAGCTGCTGATATACAGTATGTTTAACAGCCATACCGTTAGCTATTAATGTACCTTACATGTAATCTGAGCAGCGGGACTCACCATACTGAGCATCGTTGAAGGTCCCTGCCAGGGTTTTACATGACGAGTTGTCCCCGCCGCACACTCCACACTTGTCGTTCCTGGCCTTCGAGTTAAGAACGTGATCGCAGCCTGCTTGCTGAAGAGGCACAGATAAAGAAAAGATTTGCGATTTAGAGTGAGCTAATATAATACAATGTTCTTAACAGGCCGATGTGGGATTTGTATCAATATCAGAGGGCAGGAAAATTATATATTATCTATATATAATATCAGCTGAATGTGGTTATCAAATGCTTGTGATAAAGATACTTATATATGTACATTTAACAAACATCAGTTCACTGAACTGTTAACACTTTGCTAATTAGCCCTCTGCTGGATAAACTACGTAATTACACCATTTTACATCACGAGTTCAAGCATTTTTAGTGGCCTCAAAAAACAGTTTTAATATCAGCGCATATTTGAGAACATACACCTAAATCGGCCGATAATATCAGTAAACCAATATATTGAAAAATGATTGGTTTGAATGCTGAAATGACACGACACACCATGACAGCAGGATCTTCATGGCATCATTATAAAAGCAGAGCAGACAGATTTACCCTGCAGAGGCCTTGAACACAGATGTCATAAGTATCCGGCCCACACGGCGTCCCATCAATGACACGGTCCTTTAGCTGATAGTATGCCGTCGTCCCAGCAACCCGGCAGAAGAGCTTACAGCGATCCTTCATTAGTACTGAATGGAGAAAGAAAACAAATTACGGAAAAAGCCAAACTGTAGTTCATTAAGTTAATGAGATTAAAATAATATGAATCCTAAACAGCAACAAGATGAAAAGCCCAGAGACAACACTTCACATGTTTGATCTTACCCCCATTTACATGTTTTTGCACGGTTCAGCAAACTCTCGCAAAAAATTGTCAGTGTTTTTCCCACCATTTGGAAAAATCACTTTGTATCTGACAGCTCACTGCCTCCAGAGCTTGGCCTGTTTGAATGTGCGGCATCAATTAAATGAATGAATCACTTGCAGTTACTTAGAAATGGTGGGCTTTGCCAGATGGTAATCTCGCGTAGCTGGGCAGGCCATCTTGGCAAGGAATGAGATACAGCTGCAAGAGGGAGAGGTGCCAGGAGGTTAATATGAAAGGGGTGTGTGCTGCTTTAATGTTGTTGTTGTTAAGTGTCAAGTAAAGGTTTACCCTGGGCTGCTCTTATGAAGGGAATGCAACATGTGACAAAAGAAAGACACGCACAACAGATGTGTACTCCTACTCACAAATCCATGTCTGCATCAACAGAAGTTTTTTTCATGGTCTTACCTCATGTATTCAAATTGCAGCACATTATATTCAGCTCCAGTAGATAAATAGAAAATTACAATTTTACATGTCTTATTCTTCACATCCCTCCTTCACACAAACTGGACTTTTATACAAATCAAATAATGTTTAACTGGGAGCAGACATTAAGAAAATGGAAAATTTATGTAAGTTAAATGCACCATACATACTGTATCACTGGCTTGCCTTGTTGAATGTAAACTATCTATCCATGTCTTCACAGCTCAAGTCACCAGGACACATTCAGACTACTTTCTTTCAAATAACGTCTGTGTACTCACTGCCACTGTACTTGGGGACCCAGCGGACGGTGGGAGGTAGACCGTTGATGTTGAAATGCTTGCCATCAAAATGAGAGCACTGTTCTTCCCGGAAATCCTTCCGCCCTCGCGGACATGGCTCAGTGTTGCAAGAGCGGAACTTCATCCTGCGACCCACACAGAACTTCCCACCATTTCTGGGCCTGAAGTAAGAAAAGACGCATCACGGGGGTGCTACTCTAAGTTTCAATTTAAAGATGTTTGCTCTTGTTTGACTGGAGTCTTATGACCTCAAACACACTTTTACATTTAAATTCACAATGAGGAAACACCCTTTTTGTAACTGTTGTTTAAAGCTGGGTTGACACTAACTCAAGCTTGTTGAAAACGGGCATGGCTGCTCTCTTTTTTCTCTACTCCTCTTATTGGTTTAGCATCTAGCACATATTTACAGTCTGTAATGTCTGTTTGTTGTAACTGTCTGATCCTTTCTTACTCAGGCTTGTTGCAGTCTCTGCTGGTGCTCCGGGTTCCTCCGCCACAGGACCTGGAGCAAACACTGTAGGGCCCCCAAGGACCCCACTCTCCATGAACGGGCTGCAGGTCCAACTCCTTATTTACACACATCCCATGTCTGCAGTACTGCATGTGAATAGACACAAACATACACACACAGATCCTGTTAAAAACCATGACTGCAACTCCTGTAGCCCAAAGACAAACACAGACTGTTTTGTGCACGGCTCTGCTGCAGAATTAGTGCACACACAGCTGGGAGTGGTGTTCCTCTTTGAATTCTTAATCCTCTGTTTAGGTCTCGAGCTATATTTTAAAAGAAATCCTAATTCAGCTATTGTTTACCCTCACGAAAGGCGTCCAACTTCTCCAGCTGTATAAAGAGAGATGGGAGAGGGAGGGAGCGACATGGATTCAGAGAGCAACAGAGACAGCGGAAGACAAATATAGACAATAAAAGTTGATGAGAGAAACCAGAACTGAAACATGCACTTATGTGCCACGATGCTTACCGTGATGCCAACCACACTAAATCAACAGTTTAATATCAGCTCTGTTCTTATCACAAGGCCAAACCTCCAGTCTCAAACTCTTTCAGAAACCATACAGTGATGATGAGTTTCAGAGGCAGCTCAATGCAAAAACATGGCAGTTTCAGACAATGGCCCAACCACTATGGGTTTTTAGGGGCTAGTGCTGATACAGATCCTAGGGAGAAAGAAAATTCAGATATCTGATATATTGGCCCACATTATGTAAGTTCTTATGACAAAGATGTGGAGGGAGGATATGATACATTAAACACAGCAAACTTCATTCCAAACATCAGTGCACTGAACTACATAACTTATTAGTTTTCAAATAATGGTCTGGACAAACTATGTCATTAAACAATTGTAAATCACTAGTTCAAACATTTTTCACCAGCCTTAATAAACATTTCATTATCAGCACGTATCGAAGACCATGTAAGCTAATATCGCTACATCTGCAATAAGACAATAGCAGCTGATAATATCTGCAAACAATTATTTTGTTTGGGCCCAAATTCAGACTCACATAGTTTGTCAAATATATTTAAACATTACTGTTTGCCTTCCCACAAACAATGGAGGAAATATATACTAAAGTTTTTGTTAACCCATCTTAATCTTGATTTGTTAATACAAAATTACATAATACATAGCCTCATATTCATACAGCAGACCCACTTTAGCATAGAATCTACAGCGCCTGGTATCAAACAGCGTGCACCCACAAACCAATCTTTGCCAAGAAGTGCTAACACTGCTTTCATAAGCAAAGCACGGCAGGCCCATTTCCCTTTGTGTGTAACCAAATCCCCTTCTCAGTGACTGAGATACCGTAGGGTCCTGTTGACTGAAAGAATGCAGGACAAGACGGCGTCTGTCTGGGTACGTAGCCCCGCCGTCCGGGCACACAGGCACGGGGAGCCGTGGCACCATGATAAGGAAACCCTAGAGTTGTGATAACAAGAGGAACAAAGTTCATTACTGGCTTGACATTAGAAGCTCCCTTCTCCTGTTTTGCTGTCTATCTACAGTGCTCAGGTACGCAGCTTTAAGCCTGTGACCTAAAGAACAGGATGCTCATTCTCAGTTGGTCCATTTTCACCATGTTTCGAAGTTTGGTCTGTGAGGTTGATGCAAGAGTTGTTACTTACATTACCAGCTCTTTTCAGATAAGAAATGCAAGAACTATCATTTCAACTGGCCACACGCCCATTTCACTGCAGGACATCCAATCCGCTGCTGCAGATGAAAAAACTAAGAGTGCCGGTTCTGCAGGCTCTTGAGAGCTGAGTGTGAGATCCACTTCAGTGGATTTTAATAATTTTAATAATAAACAAGAGAGGATATCAGTCAATGTCATCTCCTGGCAATGGCTAATTCCAGTTTCTCCTTAAACATAATTCCACAACTTGCAGCAATTACCGGAGGTAAACATCTGCAAAAGTGCAAACTCATACACACAAACACATAGAGAATTTTGGCTCCGCTTCCTCTACAATCCTGGCCTGGTTTGCATGTGTGTTTTGCACACTTGTGTGTCTAATGATGGAGTGTAAAGTCTGTGCACAATGACAGGCAGGTGTTAACAGCTGCAGGGTACGGACTAAACAAGCCACAAACATTTCCATAATCCTGACCTGGTTTAAGTAACAGCCTTTCTTCCTGTCTGACTCCACTGTAAATGCAAGCTGAAGGCACTGATAATGATGCACTGGATTTAGGGAACAATTCAAATATAAAAGGCACTAAAGGGAAAGTGGGATGTGAAAATGGATTCCACATCATGAGGTGCTGGTCACTGTTAGTGAAACAACATCTTCAAGAAAAGTGGAGCTTCACAAATGGAGTTTATGGAAAAAACACAGTTAATTTTTTTCTTAGAAGTTTTTTAAGAGTTTTTCCCTTTCACAACTGAGTTTCCCGCCCCTGAAAGCCATTTCATCCCCTTCCCCCATCTCAGTTTAGAGAATGTCAACCAGGACCTGTGCATCGCTTCTATACCTCCTCTACATGGCCACCCATCCCCCTTATCCCCTGATGGGAAGTTGCAAGGGCCACGCAGGGACCACCGCAGTGCAGCTAGGCAGCAGGACCCACGGACCTGTCAAACACAAGGCGGACTGCCTGTCAGGGAGGACCAAAGCCTGTGTAAGCCTCTGAGGCATTCTACTCCCACCACTGGCACCCTGTGTTTACAACCGTTTTGTTTGGCTTGAAAAGGTGATGTGGGTGAAAAGAAGAAAGAAGGAGAGGAGGAGGGGTTGAAGGAAAAAAACATCTGTGTGAGATGATGATGTGAGCGTGAGTGTGTGTGTGTGTGTGTGTGTGTATGTGCACGTGTGAATGTGTGTCAAGTGTGAGAGGGATTGCTCAGAGTCTGGAGGCATCTGGGGGCCATGTTCAACTCCAATTTGCTCTCTGTCTGAAGTGCACAAACACATTAGGGACAACGCTGAGGTGGAAGAGTCTCAGTAAAGCTCAAAACAAGCGTTAAGGATATCGGCAGACTCTTTCCTGGAAAGATTGTCAAAATTTGCCCTCAGTTGGGAATGTGGTGAGACATTTGAAGGTCTTGTGAGAGAACCTGTCCAGCTGTGACTAGCATGTGTTTCAAATTAGGAATTCCGCAAAGACACACGCTGACTCACCAGCTCACACCGGGACGTGCATATGGGCACACACACGTCACATGCATGCATGTTGCACTGACTGTGTGCAGATATATATATATATATATATAATGCACACAGGGAAACCTCACAATAAAACCAAGAAAACTAAACAAAGTCAAACCAATCCAGTCGTACAGAAAGAGAAATTTGTTTAACCTCTCACGAATGCTAACCCTCTCAGTGGGACGGGTATCTACGGACAGCAGCATCTGCTCTGAGCTCCTCAGCTGGCTGGTTTGGAAGTAAGCGCCCTGTAATTGCCAGGAAACTGTTGGAGAGAGCACCTCATTTCTGAACCCAAGCCATACATCACTGCAGGAATGAGAAGGCAGAGTACTGATTTAAAAAGCCCTTTCATTTTAACACGGACATTTCCAAAAGGCATCAGCTTTCATGTTGCGGTGTCTTTTCACATGGTTCTGGATTTGGAGTTCACCGTGGCCAACATGCCTGTTGGGGTTTTTTTTGTCTTTGCCTCTGTCCTCTCCACAAACATTTAAAACTGACCACATTCCCACAATAAAACTCTAAAACATCTGGAGTTACCTGTCAAAATAGCACAACATGGACCACCGTTGTTGGTTATGAAAGGCATTAATCACTGTTACATGTCTAATAACTTGACCTGGAGGTGAGAGGCAGTTGAGAGCCAATGACGCTGTACAGCAATGAGGGATTTTGCTCAGAGCTTGGAAGGGGTCTGGAAATAAGTCAAGTGACAGTTGTTATTATAGACTGGATTTCCATGGTCTAATTTTTCAGCCAAGGCATGCATTTTTTCCCAGTTACTTCCGACTTTTTCCTTTGTTTTAGAGGGGTGTGAAGACAGGAAGAACAGAAACAACAAGAGGGAGGAGAGGGTAAGAAAATGATGCAACCATGACCCCAACCAACCTCTCTTTAAGCAGTGTCTCCTTACTTTGTTTCCTACACTCTTTTTCCACTGTCTGTGATTCCTCCTTCCCCCTGCATCTTTCCAAGAAGTGTAAGGGTTGTCATTAGAGTGAATGAGTAGTTTGGCCCTATCAGCTGTTCCATTCACGTGCACTTCAGAGACACTTTTACTGTCAGTCTTTCTCACCTCCTATCATCTCTGCACAACTAGACACACACTGCTTTTAATCTTTGGAAACTTGCCTTAGTCAAACATTTTTTGTAATAAAAATTGAAAAAATAATTATGCATAAAAATGTCCCTTGTAGTGATGGACCCACACTGAGATTTTAAGCTTCTTTTAGCTCCTTAGGTTTTAAACTCACATTACATGCATGCATCATGCCTTTTAGCTCTGTCTACTTACCCTGTCAGTCTGCCGTTTGGTGCTAGGTTGGTAGTGTAATTAGAGTAAAAAAAAAACAGTAAAGCTGTGAGCCCTAAAAACCAAAAATGACTTTAAAGAACAAGGAAAAAAAGTTTTTTCTGTAATCATGCTGACAAACAAACAAACAGAACAGAAAACTTCATTAGCCCAGGTGAATATTAATTGTAGCAGCTTTAAGCAGCTCTTATTAACCTTGTTCTAGTTAGCAGCGGACAACTGTTCTCCGCCATCAAGTCCTGGTGAACTCACCACTGGTAAACTCCTTATTTAAACACAAGATAAACAAAGCAAGCTAAACTAAACAAAGCTAAACTAAATGTTATTAGTTTGCTGAGCTAGTTGTTGGTAAAGCTTGACACACACATTTTCTCAGGAGTTGCTGGATCATCCAAATATTGGGCTTACATTTGTCGATTGGTAAACATAAAATGGACAGTGCCTGCTAGATGTGTACATATGCAATCGCTTGCTAATATCATTAGCCACAGAACTTTATAAGGAGGCAACTGTGTCTGTCAGATGTTGGGTTTGCAGCTTCTTGCACATTTCTTAAGACCTTCAACACAGTAATTTGACTTTGGCAACTGTGCACTAGGGAATCAATTTTTGTCAAATTTTGACACCACACTATAATCATGCAAATACATCACATTTTTACAAATCCAGCAATGAAAGTTTCACTCATTGGCTACCAGACACAGTAATTCTATCAGCAAACTATGTGAACGCTGAAACAACAATCCTCTTGTTTGCCCAAATCCACAGATATGTCTGTGATGATGGCGAATCAGAGTGGCAACATCCTGCAAATATCCAGAGATTAGCTGAGAGTGACACTGATACTAGTCTCACAATCCCGAGCTCCAGATCAGGCACATGCGCGCACACACACACACACACACACACACACACACACACACGCACA
Organism: Naso brachycentron; assembly: GCA_029874485.1. Classification (NCBI taxonomy): domain Eukaryota; kingdom Metazoa; phylum Chordata; class Actinopteri; order Acanthuriformes; family Acanthuridae; genus Naso; species Naso brachycentron. Next base: position 20,898,855 of record JAQFJA010000023.1, read on the forward strand.
CACACACAGACCCTGTCCCAGCAATCGTACGGCGGGTCTGTCAGGCTGCCAGGGAGCTCCAGCCAACACTCACCGCCTTCGCCAGCAGACTCCATTCTGCCGTCCTGGCTTCACTTTTCAAGACCTCACTATCTCACCCTAATTGGCCAAAACCAAAGCAGGTCATCATTCTTTTCTGAGGAATGTTCTGGAAATCAAAAACAACTTCCCATTTATTCACTTACACTAACCACTCCATTAAGCCCCTAATAAGAGAACCTTGGAGAGCTTTTTGGTGTGAACGCTCATCGTATTGAAAGAAATCACAAACGCTGGAGTGTTTCATCATTTTGCAACAGCATTAAGCCAAAACCACATTAAAGCTGAATATGAAAGGAACAAAACTGGCAACAATAAGAACTCAAGCTCCGACCCCACTGTTTTCCCTCTGCCACCCACTGAGTGATGACGTGGTGAGGAGCAGCGCGGGGAACTTAAAACGGTGACAATGTGGATGCAGGACCAAGCAGTCCCCAGCTTTGGCTTTACAAGAGCTTATTGACCATGTTAGCTGGCCCCTCTTTTTTAGACACACACAAAGACGCACACACACACACACACAGGCAAGTGTGCATGTGTTCACACTTAAAAAGATGTTAATTCTGCAAGCGTATAAATACAGCATGCACAGGGCACTGTATTGCATGTATGCACACACAAAACACAAGATCAAAACACGCACACACACAGAAAACAAGACACACACAGACGCACAGGCAGGAAGCTTTTGAAGAGTGAGAAGGACCGAAAAGAGGGGGGAGTAAGGGAGAAAGAAGAGGAGAAGAGGATGGAGGGGAGGAAGAGTGGTGGCGGTATTTATAGACAACAAGTGATGGGATGCCCTCGTTAGTACATGCCCCACTGAGCCAGATGACAGACGTGCCGCCAAGAGGTCATGTGACCGCATTACTCACTCTGGTGCCCTGTGTGAGGACCCGTTGAGCAACAGAGAGGGAGCAAGGAAGGGAGGGAGGAAGGGAGGAAGGCTCAAGTGGAGACGCAGAGAGAGTCAGAGGAGAAGGGAGCAGAGGGGGAGGAAACTACCCATGAACCCTGCGGTGCCCACTGCCCTATTTCAACCATGCTGTATACAAACAAACTTTTTTTTCACTCTTCATTGAGCGGACGTGCCTCTCTCCCACTTTTCGGGCATTGACCTCAATTACCCGATGCGGTCACTACTTTGTTTCGTAACCCGACAGAACAAAAAACTCTCCCCAGACAACGCGGGCACCAGAGGTGACAGCTAACCCTTCAAAACACTGCTTTTTACAAGGGATGACGTTTCCCGTGTAATCGCTTCGAATGACATGGCAGGCTTTAGTCTAATGATAGGCTACGGAGGAGATCTTCAAAGGGGAGCAGTGGTTGCTAAGACAATACCTGCTGCTCGTTTCCCCCCTATAGAGGCCTTAGCTGTAATCCTCCAGATCTGACACTCCCCCGCACACACACACTCCCCCTCAGAAAGCTGCAGACACCTCAAAGCCAGAAGCTCGACCCAAGATTCAGTAAAGCCTCAGACCTGAACCTCATGACTTCTTTGCAAAAAGAATAAGAGCTGGGAGAAGAGTTGAGAGGTGCAGTGGGCTACATTAAGCACGTCTAGAAAAAGAGATAGAGAAAGAAAGATGAATGCAAGAGGCACCAACGGATACGAAGACAGA
>JAQFJA010000023.1:20920085-20930485 GCA_029874485.1 Naso brachycentron
CTGAAATACTCAGAAAGAAGCAAATACCCAGCCCATTTGGCACCAACAACCATGCCACGTTCAAAGTCACTTAAATCCTCTTTCTTCGCCATTCTGATGCTCGGTTTGAACTTCAGCAGGCCATCTTGACCATGTCTACATGCCTAAATGCATTGAGTTGCTGCCATGTGATTGGCTGATTACATATTTGCTTTAACAAGCAGTTGAACAGGTGTACCTAATAAAGTGGCCAGTAAGTGTATATCACTGTCACAAGTATTTGATAATCACATTCAGCCGACAATATATATTTATAATATCAGAAGTTTTTACTCTCCAATGTCGGTGTCGGCATCAGCCCCAAACATCCCATATCAGTCTGACTAAATATAATAGATTTGGGGTTTTTTTACAATTCAATTACATGAGCTCGAGCCTGTAAAACTAAGATCCAGCAGTTTTTCATAACAGAGAACAATAAACTGAGCTCTGCGCGGCATGAGTGTGAGCATTAATAAAGGCTGTAATTGGTTTGGCTCGAATAAGCACAAGGCTTAAAACAGACCAACATCACATTCACTTTTCTGCTTTAACGCCTACTTGACTTGTAAACTTGCACAAATGTTTTTATCATTGTGCCAGAAAATTATCAAAAACAACGACTATTATAAACAACGTTGGCCTATTCACTCAATGAAACGTTTCATTGCACACCAACTACCTCACAGGCATCTTGATGGAACAGTTTCACACATGTTTTAAGATTTAAGATGCGTTTGAATGTGTACATTTACAGTCTGGAAACATCTCGTTGCTCCTGCATGCACTTTCTGTTTGAACCCATTCATGTACATCGAGCCTCATTGAGATTTCAGTCTAGATCAAAGAGCTGCTCTTTGACTCTCCTTCAGCTCTCTGTCAAAAGTATCAATGCCGTGAGTCTAACAATGGGGAACACACATTTCATTGTTGAACTAATTAACATTCTTTCACAATGGCTCACTAAGAGTTAAAGAGCCCTTTTCCCCGGGTGCCAATTAAACAGACAGTATACCTTACAGTGAGTGTAGGCAGCGGTTGGGTCTATACAAGGTCAGACGCTGCAGTTTAGCTGACAGTACGACTCATGAGGGGAAAAAATGTTCAAACTCCTGCAGACAGAGGCACAATTAAGTGCAATTCTGTGGCTAGACAGAGAGAAGCAAAAGCAGCTAATTGTTGCTGCTGGAGAAGGCTTTTAAAAGTGAAGTAGCATGGCTTTTGACCTCTTTAGAAGACGGTGGGCTTTTACACTTACAGTGCTCTCTGAGTTCAGTTGTTATTTTCAGTCCAGAGACACGCAAAAGACAGCACGGTGGTCAGCTGAAGAATGTGGTTGGAGAGGCAGACCTCCTCTAAGAAGACAAAACACCACTTATGGATCTGGGTTACTAATGATGGGCAGAGGCCTGGAGTGTTTTTCTTGAGCCAAAATCAAACTTTCATCCTGACATACTTTAGATAAAATGATTGATGGATGAATGAAGTTATTTAACATTGAAAGCAGCCAGGAAGAGCATAATTACCTCCACAAAACTCCTCAAAGGTTCTTTTAATTTCATACTTTATTTTGAAAGTTTTAAGAATCTGCACCTGGGAACAGTTTTATTTCCCACTGAAATAGTTTTAAAAGTAAAAAAGTAGTTTTTTCACTTCATTTAGCTTAAGGAAAATTCAGATTGTTAAAAATTACCTCCGCATTTTGACAGTTCCTACAACATATAAAAGCTGATCCTGATTTTGTAATCAGATTTTATGATTCCGGCCATGTTTTTGCATCCTGAAAAACAAACGACCATCCAAAAGGATGGAAAAAACTGAAAAAAAGACCAAAGAAAACCATATTCATGAATGAACACGTTCAAAACACAAGTATGAATATGGCTTGCTCATTAAGGCAAATGGAAAGCCAATTATGTTTGTAGTAAGGTAAAAAATAAATTAATTAATTAAATAAAATAAAAGAGTAAGACTTTTCCAACACTGTCAGTATGAATGAAATCATTCCAGCTTCAACATTTTTAAAACAGATCTAAAGCAAATAATTCACCTTGACGAAAACAAAGTAGATCTACAGTTTTGACTGACTGGCCTCTCGGGTGATAAACAACCAGAGCCGAAGGCGATGACTCTGATGTTTCACTGGCCACCTCGCAGTGCTGCCTCTCCTCTATCCACCTCGGCGAGAATCTGTCACTCACCTGTCACCCCGTCTCACCTCTGACTGTCACCCATGCCACCATGCAGTCAGTCACTGTCACTCAAGCTGCTCCAACCATTCCAATCAGCCTCCATCTGTCAAGAATGCCCAGACAGTAGACAGTGGCAGAAAATAGCCCCAGCTGGAATTTGTCACGGGAACTCCCGAGACAACACAACACATTGGGTTCAATAGGGCTGAGGCCTCGGGGCAGCAGACACATGGCAGCTATGACAGTTATAGACTGTCCGTGGCTGCCCAGCCCTGTTCAACCCTGTCCAGAGTATCTGTTGTTAAAATCAGATCACAATGACTGCAATGGAACTTATTATCCATCATGAAGAGGATTAAATTTGCAGCAATGAGGACAAACCATCACACCAAAGGGGAAAACTTGCATATTAGGCAAAACTAAGGCTACATCCAAACTACTACCATTTATCCAGACAGACATTTTGGCTCAGTTTCAGGAACGATCTCTGTCCATACTACCATGCCTGAAAACGCATATAACATGACCGTACATTAAATATGTACATATGTACATGTACATGCAGGATATAAACAGGAAACAAGGGTCTGTTGCTAAGTTACAGAAAATACTGCAGACAAAGAATAGCAATGGAAGAAAATAAAACCAGGGATTACACGTTAAAATAACTGCAGGAAGGAGGAAGGCAAGTGGATATACTGGCTGAGGTTGAATATTTTCTTCCAGTAAAGGGGGTCATTTGAACACGTGATGGATCAGGGAAGGACACAATAGGACTAAATGACTGTCTCTAAAGATCTCCATTTCTGCCCGTCGACACTACAACGCTATTGCGGAGTTTTTAACCTAAAACGGCATTACCAGCATTTTTAGGGTGTATGGTTTAGGGTGTCCTAAAATGCTGTAATCATGTGGAGACTACGTGGTATTGTAACAAAACATATGCATTTTAAAAGGAAAACGTAGCTTAATGCACGTTACCTCACTGCATGGCTAAACACATTTTTCACCATATTTGACAGTTAAGTCAAACATTATCAACTTGGCATTCCAAAGAAAAAGCAATTGACATTTATTAAAAAGAAATTCTGATTCTTTTTACATGTGGGCCAAAGCGAGGCATGGTTGAAAGCTACTTTAGAGCAGCAGGTGTAAAAGAAGAATGGTGGGCAGTGGGAGCTCAGGGAAAAGCTGGGTCGTCTGCCAAGCTCCGCAGCAAAAACCAACAGGCACATGCAGCGCAGGCCAGGGCTGCTCAAGCAAATGAAGAAAGGAGCTGCTTCTCAATTCCTCTGCGCTGCTTGCTCAGCAATTCCCAATAGTCAGCATGACACTTAGTCCACTCACAGACCGCTGAGATGACATGCACTCCTGATAGATGCAACGCACACTCACAAGCAAAGCACTTCTATGCATGCACACAAAAGACCAAAAACAAGCTGTTTTGCTTCACAACAATAGGCACTTCATGGAATGGGGGAGGTTTGGTCTGTCCAGGGGGCATGAGGGCACAAGCTTAAGCCTTTTGGAGCCATCTGACATTCAGAGGCACCTCACCACCCAAAGCCGGACCCTAAAGGTGAAAAAGGTTGTCTGAGCGATCAGCGCCGTCCATCACACCCTGGACCGCCAGCTTTTTCTGACCCCTGTCAAGAGCTGGAGTTAAGAGGAAAACAAGGAGCGTAATGCATATGTAGCTCCAAATGAGGCCTAGCAAACAAACCAGCTAGCCCAACAACCATGGACCTCCAAGAGGGGAAAAAAGCTCAAGGTCATATCCACCCGTCCAGTTAGTGACTCCAAACAAAGAAGGAAAGTGAGGTCACAATCAACAAGTGCTTCCATTCACATACATGAAAGCGCAAAGGGGGAGCGGGCAGCGATTCAAGTCGGCTAGTTCAAACCCCGGGCGGGGGAGGGCATTTTTCCATGTAAATGAACCCATTGACCAAAAACCTGATGCTAGCATTTGAACTACCATGTATACACAGTGGGCACCAAGGGGGGAATCCTATACAATGATTGTGTTGAGGGTCAAGGGGCAGAGATGCCATGTGTGCCAAGTACTGCCACATCAAAGTCAGTCACTCCACTGTCCCATCGCCCTCAGTTAACCATCAAGAAAACTGGTGAAACGCTGGGGAATCGAGACTGGAACATTGGTGTGTAGGGTTTGTAATGTTTGCTGTCAAGTCGTCTGTATTCAACTCACTGTTTGTAATTCAGACAAAATATGGCACCCCGCAGCTTCAGACAGGCAGCCACCAACTGCGAGACGGAGCACAGCGTCTCTCGCTTGTCTTTAAGAAAGCAGAGGGAGAAGAAGGAGAGAACAATCTGCCCCTATCTGCAGCCGCCCTCATCCTTGTGGCTAGCTCTGTTGAAGGACGACGCGGGGATTCACATGCAAGCTCAGATTCAGATATCCCACAGAATGTGTCATTAAAGGTCGGAGATAGTGTTGTGATTTGAGCCCAGTAAGCTTCTTCTTCTCCTGAGGCTTTTAAAAACCAGAAGCAGGCACAACAAGGCACTCTGTGGCTTTAAAACATTAATCATCCACTAAACATCTACCTACACTAGAGGTATTCTAAACAGCAGGGAAGCCACCCAGGCTGGCTGACACCAACAGAGGACTGATACAGTTTCTAACAATGTCAGTCAGTAAGAATAAAGTTCCTGGATAAAATCTGATTGACTCTTACATTTCCAATTTGAAGTGACTTCTGGTTTCTAGCAAAGTCTCTTCAGAAACTTGGCATTTAAGAAATATTTTAAGCTCACATCCATTCAACAGCACATTCAATGATATTGTGGTGCTTTGTTAACAACCCATGAACACACAGAGTGAAGAAAAGCAGCTGAAGACAGGTAAATATCAAGTCATGACTGCTGAAACAACAAGGCTTCATACTCCATCAAGATAGCACTTTAACAGCCCTTATCATTGCACTTCTATTGCTGACATTTACAGGTAGGAAAATGTCAAGTATTTGAACATGTGAGAGATGACAAGCCGAGTCCATCGTGTAAAATTCAAGTGGCAACAGTCTTCCTTTCCTTTCAACACTTTTTTTCCAAGGTGTGCAAAGACTGTTTAAACTTTGGAAACTCTGCTTCAGTAGGTACAGAAGGCCAAGTTGGTCTGGTACTTTCTGTCGCACACAAAGGCAGAACTGAGACGTCATATCTGAAGAAAAAGCTTATCTCACTAGCGGGTATCTTTCTGCTGATACACATTTTGTTTCCCCTTTGATAAAACAGAGCTTGTTTGAACTTCATTCGTCATTTTCAAAAAGATGTTCTCTTTTTCAACAAAGCAGACAGAAAGGCAGATGAGGAATACAATCACCAAACTAAGTAAATAGGTCTTCTTTACAAAGGAGAAGACCGCCTGGCTAGCAGATTTGAGGCAGTTTTTGGCATTTGGTTTTCCCTTGTGTTGGAAATGATTGAAAAGTTTCAGACGGACATACAAGTCCTCTTCAGCTCAAAACTTCTTCAATTCTCAAACCTACCAAACCTCAGCATTCAAATTCTAGCTAACACTACTGATTGAAGACAAGAAAGCAGGCCATAAGATGCCCAATCTGACAAAGAGCGCTTTTACAGCTCTTCAAAAAGTGGAGAGACTGGGACGGGAATCTGCCCAACGCTAACACCAGAGCTGGGACGAATCAGAATCATGTTTCTACTTGTAAAAGTAGTACATTTATTGCTGGGTTCCACATAATCTGCTTTTAAAAACATTGATCAGCTTAATAATAATAATAATAATGATAATAATAATAATAATCTAATGGCAAAGTTTAACTTCGTCATCTTAGCCAGATGCTCTATGACCTTTAACATACAAAAAGGTTGACAAGTTTCAAATGCACAGTTCAGAGATGCAGGTCCTAACTCCTAAGCTAACAAGGATTCTACATGATGATCTTGTGTTTCTCAAAACTTTTTCACTCGCTCAGCAAGCAGGCTGTGGTTAGGAGCCCCATATTTAGGCACTGACTTAGACTGATGAGGAACATAAGAACAAGAAAGACTGATTAACTGTACAGACATGCTGTAGAGTGGGTCAAAGAGATAAATACAAAGACAAAACTATAGGGCACAGACTTGGATATGTGTCTTTTCAAAGCCAAGAGGCAAATGTCAAATCCAAGAACAGGAGCAGCTACTACATGTGTTTTGCAAGCAGAACAAAACGCACCAAGCCAGTGTTTATGTCTGACCTGCTAGTAGCAGCGTGTGCTGCACTCCTTCCCATAAAAAGACAGGACAGGACTGTTAGTCTTGGCTCAGGATGGCCTTCAAAGAGCCCATTTATCGCTGCATCTGGAGAGGGGCCTATCTGATAAAACTGAAAAGCAGCAGCCTGGGACACCTCACAGTCCTAATCCAGCCCCACTGGTTCTTTTAATCCTACTGCTCATTGTTAATCTGCTGCACTTTGATGAGGCCTTACAGGTGTCTCATCCATAATCGCATCTCCCTTCCTACAACTTCCTGTTGTACACTAAATGTCATTTCTACATGGAGTATCTTGCTATGTAATGAAGAAAGGTCTGTCTGTCTGAAACCATTTTTCTCCTCAATAAGTCCCCCAATCAATCTGAAATTGCACATGGGCATTGAGAATTGCCATATGCAGAGACTGACGAAGCCCTTTGTCAAATTTACCCCCCGTCCATGCCCTTTCTGTATAAAAATACTCTATAAATAAAGCTCAATGAGCAAAAACACAGACAGCGCCACTCTTTTATTGCAACCCACGTTGTGGTTGAAGGTGGGATTGTCTTACCATAGAAGAAAAGTTAGTCTGTCTGAATCTACTTTTCTCCTTCATGGGTTTATTTGTTTATTTGCTTATTAGGATCCCCATTGGCTGCCAGTTTAATGGCCACTACTCTTCCTTGGGTAGCCCAATCAATCTGAAATTACACATGTTGGCACCACTCTGCCATTGCAACCCACTTTGTGGTAGAAGGTGGGATTGCATCCCTACTGATCACTGCAATAAGATTGTTTTAAGCAGGCACTGTAATGTTAACGTAGATTCTTCTGCAGCTCCATCAATAGCAGCAACAGTTGCGCAGAGGTGAAGTTGTGGGGCACATTCAATCTTTAAAAATCATATGATTCCTTTTGCTACAATGGACAAATCTTTCAGTGCTCGTGTACAAATTCAGATTGATTCGGCAACCCATCGAGAAGAATAAATTCTGCATGTAGTTGCGGTGCACATATATGGATTAGTGCATATAATTTTACATTTGATTTAATATTAGAAGTCTAGACGTACCTTATGAAGGGTTAAGCAGATATTAAAGCTGAGCCAGGCAGTTTATTTTTGGTGGCATCAGGCAAATGTTCCATAATATTCTTTCAGTTTATTGTAATTCAGGTAGTCTGAAAGAACAGTAGACTTCTCTTCCTCTCCTCGGCTCTGTATTCAGGCTTAAGAAAATGAAGATCGTGGCAGAAAATTTTCGGCCAATCACCGTTCTTTTCAAAAGGCGTGTGTTTCTGTCGGCTGCTCTACCAAGGTAGATGCCTGATACAATGACAACAACACAGACGGAAAAGTGGCTCTTCAAGCTTTAGCAACAACTGCATACACGGCAAAGCAACCCAAAAACAGGAAGACTGATGTACCAAGACAATCATCAAAAAGAGAGTGACAACAAACGAAATAAAATGAGAGTCAGATGAAGGGCAGTTAGGAGCTACGGAGTAAAAACAGGAAGGGGAGGGGACAGAGAAGTTCCTTTCTTATCAGTCTCATGCTACAGCTAGCCTGATTTCCAGGCGTTGCCTACCCTAGCTTTAAAGGGTAACTGAGTACGACGTAAACAATGACTAAATGATGACAATGGATGTTCCTGGGACATCAGAAGTCAGGGGTCATTCACCAAGCTTTCACCAAGATGGCTCTTGAAGGAGAGTATATTTAAAAGTGCCTCAGAGTGGGGGCTGAGAGACCCTCTGTTTACCACACACAGACTGAGAGAGTGAAAGGGCGCAGCATATTAAGGAGGTATTGGCCTGGCCCATCAGGTCAGTCCAAGTCCTTTAAACCACCGCCACACACAATACCCACCACCAGGCGACAAAGGCTGGCTTCAAACAACAAGCAAATCAAGTGGTCTGCACATTAAAGATTTATTGCGTCGCACAACAAAGGCCGCCCATGGAGCTCCTCACGAGGACAACTCTACGGCCTTCCATTGCAGTGAAACTCCACTTGGTCACCCCGCTTTCTCTTGAGGGCCTCTCCACCACCCAAGACCTCCACCATAAAAATTTAAATTAAACTGAGGGAACTTTCAAGCAGCCTCCCAGGCGGAAAAACCTCTCCAGTTCTTTTCATCGCAATTGCAAAGAAGTAAATATTCCTTCCCTCTGAGCTCCTGCCACATACTGGGGATTGAATGCTCCTGCAGAACACCACTGAAAACACCAGGCAGTGCTGGGGCACGTTTTGCTTAATTAAGTCGAGGAGTTTTAAGTAACACCCCTTAATCAAGGCTGAAATCTCTCGGGTATCCTGCAAGTCAAAGATCGTGACTGAGTATAATTTACATTTTAGGGCAGTGTTTATGGCCGTGGCTCAGAAAGTGAATGCAGGTCAGCAGAGGGTAAATGTTTGTGGGCGAGTGTCAGACAGACAGCGGTTACAGGCAGTGCAGTTACTCAGTCTGTAGTCTGTTACCTGAGGCAGCACAGGGTTCCGTGTGGTTGTCAGTTTTTGTGATGTTCTTATTTCTCTCATGTCGATAGACAAGGTGAGGTTTGTTGTGCTCCTCGTCATATTCCTCCCCCGCAGCATTCAAAAGAGGCTCCAAGAAGTATTGGCCATGCGGCGTCGTAAAAGTTCCAATCTAGAGCAGAAAAAAGAGATGTCATTGATGGCTTTGGCATGAAGCATGTGTTTGCATGTGTGCACACTGTACCATATGTCAGCAGGTTTCATTTACAGATTAGTTTCCTTTAAAGAGGTTGTGCTCTACAGTAAGTGCAGTCATTCTGCACTGCCTGTGGGCACCACTCTGCAACATAAGTACACATATTTTTTTAACAAGCTGCTATTTGACAGGTGCACATTAGAATAACTTGCTGTCAGAGAAAAGTCAGAGAATATCTATCAACTGCTGTTGAAATTTGTGAAATTACGATTGAGAACAATCATGAGACACATTTGATTTCTCGTAAATCTATTGATTATGATGCGGTAAACCATTTCACACCCCCTTGCATGGGCAGTTTAAAGGTCTCCTCCTGGCTGTGAAAATGCACTTCCTCTCACAAGCTGACACTGGGAGGAGTGACATCATCATATATGGACAGAGCTGCTGACAGAGGAATGCTAATATTGATTTGGCAGCTCAGTCGCTCACAAAGCTTCTTAGCTCACTCAGCCATGAGGCACAATGGTGTTTGTATGGTAATTTCATGCGCACACTTAAACAGGATATTGGACACTGGAATGTTATCTTTAAGGCAGCATTATTCCATAACCGCCCCTACAGGTGATGGATGTTTGACAATGGAAAACATACAAATCGGATATGGAAAACTTGCACAAACTGCATGTGTGCCTTTCCTCTCCGCCTTTCAAAGGATGAGGGATTAGTTGGCCAGCACATATGCACTACACTTCCTTGAAAGTGCTACAGGCCTTGAGTTACATGTGTTTGCTGCAGTGCAATGAGCTTATGAAAACATGACACAAGATAAAAACAACCATACCAGAGGGAAAAAAATCACCTTAAACTTGCAAGGTTTCTGCTCAAGAGGTTAACTCTTAGATATTTCAAACAGGGTTGCACAATTAATTAAAACTTAATCAAAATTGCAATATAACCTATTGCAATTTTTAAATTGCAGGAAGGCACTATATTTGTTAAAGAGAATTGTGTGTTAAAATAACTTTTAATTCAAATATTGTGATGCTGCAGAGCTGTCCTGGCCTACACACTGTATTCTGCGGATGTAAGAAAACATCTTTGTTCAGCATAGATCCCAGAAAAAAATACCATAATCAATGTAATATATTTTTCAACACAAATAAGAAATTTTATGTATATAGGTTTATTCACTCTAAGATCACGAATCATATCACAATTGCTGTAGCATGTCCAAATAAATGCTATTACATATTCTTTCAAATTCTTGCAACCCTTTTTTTAA
>JAQFJA010000023.1:20930601-20943516 GCA_029874485.1 Naso brachycentron
CATTAGTCGGCATTTTCCTCCCCTTCCGCTATTATAACGCGACTTTTATGCAAGGGCACCGTTGCTGCATCCTGGATTTAGCACCTTTCAAGATGATTACGACTAACTTCAAGAAACACAACATAAGTCATTTTTTTTTCTTACCCCTTTTCCAGAATGATTACACGTTGAACCAGACCTTTCTCTAGCACTGGCACAACGCTAAACAATACTAAACAAAGAGTTCAACTTGCCACAGACTTGATGATGCTATGCTGAATCTATTGTTGTTGTATGTATTTTTGAACTTAAGACTCAAAATAAAAGTACGATAAATTTGTCTGATCATCTAAAACAACACAGGTTCCTTTAATAACTGTTCAGGAACATCATCAGATTCAGACCACTATGTTGTCACGAAACTGTAGCACGTACAATATCTTTTTTGTGGATCATTCCCAGCACTTAATACATTCAGTTCAGTCTAATCTGTTTGTGAGGCATCAGACTGTCTGATTTGTCCTGCTGAAAGATTTAGGTACGTTTTAATTGAACATGAGAATGTCCCAGCCTTAAATGTAATGAATGATTTATACAATGCAACAACTGGTAGATGTTTACCTGTATCTTGTAAATCACTATCTACGGTGAGTTAACTTTAATTAGATGATTATGGTTGAGCCTTTCTAAAGTTCTCATGTGGTGTTAACGGAAGGCTGAACAGACAAATGCTCTGTTTAGTCAATGGAGGAGGGCAGAGTTTCAGGGTTTCCCAGCATTAGCTCAGCAGCAAATCTGGCAAAAGTTGGGACAGACACAATGGTTGCTGTTCAGCTGTGGGTGCTGAACTGGACCTCACAACTGAGGAACTCCTATTTGATGTGAGGTCACACTCTTGACACGGACGGAATGACTGTTGGCACACATCTGTTTTTATCAATTCCCACAAAGACACTCTCAAACTCTCTAGGTGCTGAGTCACGCTAAGGTGACACACAACTGCAGTCAATCTCTACAGTTAAATAGGACATAAAGGTGTCATGAGCCTGATCTTTACACAGAGGTACATCGCCTGGTGCTGGAATGAAGACAGGCTCATTTCTCAGGACGGGCTGACTCACGCACACTTGTATTATGTGAGTGGAGAAATGTTAGCTCCTTCAGGAACTAACATTTCCCACGGTGTGAGCCATCCTTAAGTTCCACACAACACCACTTCATTGGCAGTTGTCTCCTCCTCAGAGCATTTCTCCTCTTTTCTACGCGTCACAGCTTACTTTGAAAAGGCCAAAAGCTCCTCAACTCCACCCCCGCGATTCCCCCCTGGGGACGGCTTTAAGCGACTCTGGACTAAAGGGGAACCTGCTTTTTCTAGAATGACCCCTTTGTTTTAGGGCTTAATTATCCCTTAATGACCTCATCCCAACAAAATGTGCCCTGCCATTTAGCTGAAGTGATCAGATGTGGACGCATTTATGACCCAATAGCCTCTGGTGCTGTCTCTGCCCTGTCATTCTCAATGAGTGATGATGCAGATAAGCAACAGAGATTACTTGAAAAAGGACGCAAACATGTTTGGATAAGCGAGTCATACATCAAAGTTGGGTAGAGGGCAATTAAAGGCTTATTACCCTTATAATTCCAGCATACCTCACATCTTAAATTACCATACACTTGTGAAGGAACACTTTATTTGGTGGTCTCTTTTCTCCAAAGCTACACTGAATGGGAGTTAATCCCAACAAAGTAATACACAGTATTTTTGTTAGCATTCAAATGGAGTACAAACACTTCATGCATTGTGAATGTCCTGGCTCAAAAAGCCTCAAAGTGCAGCTGATACCCACTCTGTGACATGCTATCCTGGTACTGTACACAGTGCACCTATCTAAAATAGGGATTATGTCACTGATAGGGCTTGTGTCAGGGAGTGAGGCTTCAAGGCTATGGTCCTCCCGTCTGTGTTACTGCGGCCAGCCACACACCCCCACCACGCAGAGTCCACGCCAGAATTCGGCTGGCGCGACTAAGGTCAACCCCCTGCCCCTGGACCAGTAACCTTATGTGACCCATAAAGCCATCGCCTTCAACACTTATCAGATTCTCTCACACAGGAGTCAGCAAACACAAGAACTCGGGCATCAGGATCCTCGTGTGGTATAATGATGCCGTAAACTCATTATTACCCAATAACTCCATCACAGCCCCATTTGATCTAAAAGATATAATCAAAAGGAAAACTCCTGCTTTAGACTTAATGATATTACCTGTTGATTACAGATGATCTGATGATTACTTTTCTTTGAATAAATGGGTTTCTTTAGTCCGGGAAAAGGGAAAAAATTATGAAAAACTCTCATTACAAATTCCCAAAAGCCTGAGGTGACTTCTTTAAATAGCTTGTTTTGTCCACACAGTCTCAAATACAAACAACGAAAAGAAGCAAGTCATCACATTTGAGCGGCTAAAAGCAGTGAAACGTTTATCATTGATAAATGACCACCATTATTTTTCAATTATCACATATTTCTGCTTATCAACTCATCAATTAAGTGACTAGTTGATGAAGTTTCTCATTGGTCCATGTCACTGTAATCCCAAGTGCTATATCATAGGTACCTAGAGGATTCTTTAGCTCTGAAAGCTGAAGATGGGAGTTTTTCATAGATTTTTTAAATTCTCAGCACTTGGATGAGAGGTGAGACATCTTCAACAAACTCAAGCAAGTCCAGCTGCCTATGATACAGCACTTGGAATTAAGTGACTTATTGCATGTCTGCTGTTATTACACATTGTTTAACAAAGATGTTGAGGTGTTCTGTAGCAGCAAAGAAGTGACTGACCAAGTGAATGCATATGCATGACTCCAAACAGCACCAACCCTGAATACATGCTATTTATTCATCTTTAATCATCTTAAATCTGCCTCTTTCCCTGCTTTCGCCACACAGCTGTGTCAGCCAGACTGAGCAACATAGCTGCTTTTGGCTTTTAGTGTGAGTTGCTCAAGAGCACCCCAGCAGAGTGAGTTGCTTGCAGTTGCAACAGCAGCATTGCCTCACAGGCTCTGAGAGATGCAGCTCTGCACGCTCTCCTCCTGCATTAACACTTGAGTTGCAGGTTATTATGCATATGCATGGATGGAATCAGTTGAAATAGGAGAGAGTGGTGAGCTCTGTCAGCATGGCTCGATTACAGCGTCTAAACTTTAAATGCAGTGATACTCACAAGGCCAGTGCACAGGCTGAAGACGGCAGGGTACTCGCTGTTGGCGTTGACGTGTCCGCGGAAAAAGCAGTGGCGCATATCGCTCGGATCCTGGAAGTGGGAGTCCGTGGCGTTGCTCTGCTCAGCTCCCAAGTGTGTCACTGTGTAAGAGGGGGCGATGAAGTCGGATTGTGCGGTCAGATTGACATGAAAGCGTTCCCCGAATGCATCAATCCTGTAGTGAACCCGTAAGCCCGACAGGTCATCATTTAAACTTCTCCGTCTCCTTCTGTAGTGCAATTTGTGGGGGAATGATTCTCCAAAGTCATTCACACGGAGCGGGGTAATGATTTCATAAGATGACAGCTGCTTGACGAAGCTTTCTGCAGGGAAAAGTCAGAGAAAGTAGTGATTCACAGACAAATAGTGGCAATGCAATAAATACAGCTGCAGCTTGACAACCGCACACCGGGCATCAGTCTCAAACATCACAGATTCCTCCAAAAGTATCACTTAACCGCATTCAGATCAAATCACAGCAAAACTCTACCTTGTTTCGGATGCAATCGGTATTGCAAAGTGTCCCGGACAAGTACTGACAGATGACACATTAGTCCAACCAGCCAGATTGCAAACTGCATGATTTCCTCCGCGAAGAAACCCGGGCTGTCGTCTCCAAGGCAAGTACCCTCCGTCTCTCCCGAGCGGCTCCCCCTCTCCTTTTCCGCGGCTTGTCAGCAACAGGTCGTGGGATCCGCGGGGGCTTTCTGCAGCGCAAGTCTTGCAAAGTGCACTGGCCTCATCGCATATCTAAACATGCATCCACTGCCCCTCTATAAACCCGAACTAGTTATGACACATTCATCCCCCTGACGAAAAAAATGCTGCCTAATGTGAATTTGCAGTCTACACTGAAAGGAGGGATCAGTGCCAAGTACGCTTTCCCTTAGCCATCCCTAGTACAGCCCGTGCACCCAAAGCATTCAACAACTGCAAAGCAACGCCCCTACAGGCTCCCGAGCCAATGGTGAGTGCGCCTCGACCACCACACACGGGGCAGGCTCGAGTGCTGCAGAGTGGAAGAGTCTGGAAATAAAATCTGCCAGTCATAATGTGAAAATAACACAACTTTCATCGTGTTGAATGTATATCTTTGGCTTTGTCCTCAGTGGTGATTGTTGCCAATAGAAAAGTGCACATAAACTTTGGAGGAATAATCCAAGGCACTGGTGCAAAACACTAAACTCATTTTAATTTTTTCAATATCTCATGTGATGACAATAATAATATTGCTTTATTAGACTGATGTTATAGAGGCTTGTGATGTACAAGGTGTTTCATTAGGGAGTTCATATTTGTTTAAGCCTACTTATTAAGTATGTAGGCTCAATATACTGACTGACATTAGTTTATCAATGAGAATACCTGTGTGGGTGAATGGCAGCCTGCAAGTGTTCTGGTTTGCTGGGCGTTTGACCACCAGAGAGCACCGAACAGTGCTAAGTCACCAGAAACAAGTAGCTTAGTAAATCAGTAAAGTTTTTAGGAGGAAAAGGCATTTAAGGAGTCACTTTGTTTGCTGTTACCAGTTTGATTGAGGTTTGTCATCAGTTTTGTCTTTCTTTGTTCTGTCGACTGACTGGTCAAGATGTGTTGGGGAGATCTGAGGTGTGAAAAGACGATTAAGAGAATTAAAAAACCTGTGTATCGCCAAAATTTATATGTGTATTTTTCATAGCTAGCTTGCAAACATAAAGAGTTTGAGAGCGCGTGAATCCTGTTGCTTCACTACAAGGATGGGACTTACACGAGGTGACATTAAAGGAAACTTTTACTACATTTAATATGGATGTTCAGTCAATGGCAAAAGTAATCACCTGAAGCAACAAATTCCTCACTGCGTGTTACATTGAAGACTGAGTTCTTCAGCTTTAAAAAAGGTTCTTCTGTCACCAGTGATGTCATTGGTGCTCAAGAACAAACAAGGTGCAATGCATTCTGGTACCTGCAGTCATTGCCACCACAGCTTCATGGGATCTCAGCTCTCCTAGTCAATAAAGCACTAAAGACTTCATTCCCCTTTACCGAATTACCTTCCTCACTGACTGGACATCATAAAAAATTTTCCTTTTAACTTTGCTGTTGATGTTGAGTAAATACCAAGCACAAAGACTGACTGGACAAAAATTTCCTTTTTTTTCTACAAGTGTTAAACACAGATGGAGTTTTTAAAGGCATCTTTGACTGAGATGGCAAAAAGTAACAAGTGGTGTAAAAAATTACTTTTGCTGAAAAGTAGTTTGTAAAGTAATAAACATTTTTTGATTTGTGACAGTCTGTGTAAAGAGTAATTTATTAAATTTTTCAGGTACCTCGAATGATATTGTTACTGTAAAGTTTCTTTTCCAGCAGTAAAATAACCCACTGAGTAAATACTCAGTTTCCTCGCATCCTTAGTGTGTTTTTGTTGATGCTGTTTGTGTGTGTAAAGAAAGCAAGATCGGTTGTATAAGCATGTGACGTAATGAGCTTCACAAAAGAAAGATTTTGTAGGGTGGATGTACTAAATGGCAGAGCACAGTATGAGTGTAACTTCACAAAATGTGCTTCCTGCTGCAGCATCACCGATGTAGATCTGTGATTACAGGCCTGAATTTAATAGATCTTCTATAATACTAAGAGATCAGAGTCAATTTAAAGTAATATTTGATAAAATTAACTATCCACAGTGGAATGTAATGATTACTCGTGGGAAAAAAACAGGCAATCAAAGCCCAAAATAATTAGCACAGAGGGCATTATGAGCCATTCTTCACTGTCATCTATTGGAGGAAGTCGACTTCCTTGGCCATGATGTGGTCGGCTTCTCGTTAATCATTTGGGCACGTAAAGTCTTACACAAAGTTGATGGACATGTGAAAGGAGTCTTGTCTTTCACGTCCTTTGAAGACTAATGTCACAGTATTGTGAATAATTAGACTCGGTCGGCTCACCGGAAACACTTTTGGATCCTGTCGGCTCTTTCTTTGACACAAAACATCTCGTCTCCAAGTCATGGCTATTACTTTTTAAAAAGTCTCTTCTCAATCATCTCTTTTCCCTTTCTTTCTCTCCCTCTCTGAACTCAGAGGTTTCATGGACACATTTCAGCTGAAATCAGTTGTCAGTGGTAAACCAAACTTTTTGTTGTGTTTGTGCTGAATGTCAGATAAAGCCCTGTCATCATAGAGTTCACAGCTACAGCATTTTGTTTAGTATTTTGTCCAGTATTATCACAGTAATTAATTTTTATGTAGAGAGATCAATGCGTCTTAAATGTCCTCATCACAGTTGATTCTAAATGTGTAAAAATCTGCCAAAATAAACCCTTACTAAGCAATCTTACACTGCAAAAAAAAGAAAAAAAGACAGACACCAAGAGTGGAAATAGTTCAAACTTGATTAAAAAAGACAAAAACATTTATACAACAAACTTCCTTATGGTTAAAAACTCTCATACAGGAATGGATAGTCTTTTCAACTGCTCAGCAAAGGCTCACTGTTCAGGTCAGGCTGGCTAAGCTGCATCTGGATTTTAGTGCTGCTGAGATGAAGTTATTGTTATTACGAGCAAAGTCTCTCCACTGTAACTCCTCTGATGCCTCCCTGATGTGTTATTCATTCAGTCTTCAAACCTCCTGTGAGGCTATTCATCCCCCAGAACCACTGTCACTGTTCTTTCATCCTCAAGAGCCAAGTGAGAATGTGCAAAAATAATTGAATATGACAAACAGAGACCAGCTTTTACAAAAGGCATATTTATACGTAGCTTATAGAAAAGGTGTAAGTGATAAAGTCGTGTTGGGTTTATTTTATTTTATTTTACTTTTTTAAACATAACAAAAACTGCTCTAATATTTTGTTGACAGGCAAAATCAAAATCAGATGAGGCAATCACTACAGGTTTGTGTGGTGGTTTTGAATTGTCGGCCTATTTGCAAATGCAAGTTAACATGTTTGTATTCAGCTCTGCTCAGTCTGATCAGACAATCAGCTGATTCACCAATGCAGCGTGAATCAGAGTTGTTTTCTTTAATTTTCCACCACAGGACAGTAGCATTTTGTTTGTTTGTTTGTTTGTTTTTGTTTTGTTGTTTGCAAACCCCTGCAGTCTGCACTGCCACAGTCTGATCAGATTACCAACGTTAAAATAAATGGAAGAACCATAACACCTGATTGGTCTGAATGGGCTCTTAAGCTGGTAATACATTTCATTTGACCACTAATACTGATACAGATTTTTCCAAGATATAATAATTCATTCTAGGGCCAAAAAAAGATAATCAGAAGGATTTGTTTTTCCTTTTTATTAAAAAGACGGTTGAGTCAACCTGAATAAAGGCAAAAACCCACATGTGCAGCTTTCTCAGACTGTAACCACCCCTGCAGGGAGGTCATCTGCACTGCATGACACACAAGTGCCAGGGCCCCCAGCTATCACTTTAACTTCACTCCACCCACCCAGCCACTAACTAGCTTTCATCACCTGCAGCACATTTAAAAGTCAGCCATATGACGGCACTGGATAAACTATTTAGAGTTTGTGAAGTTACCCACACACTCATTAAACTCTCCACAGATGTCAAGGTTAATGGATGAAACATCCCCAATTTCTGCCAGATGTACAGAGCACTCTCATGGAACCTGCATGTAAGTCACTTTCTGCCTTAAGTTTCTATAAATATACTATTATGAAATTTTTTAATGTGGTGTCTAGTCTGTCTTTTTCATATGGATTCATGGTTGTAAATACATAAAGCCATGATGCTCCCATTCCTTGTATGTCTCCAACAAAATCCAGCAGGCATTATGCCCTCAGAAGCCTCTAATTGTGCACATATTGGGGCCATTACCTCACAGATCAAATGACAATGGCTTAACAACAAGGTGCAGATTAGGTGCTGGCTGTTTTTAACACATGCACCATCTCATTATCTGAAATATGCAATGATATATTCTGGACTGCCACTCTCTCTCTTGGCCCCTGGCCACAGTTGACCCTGTGGGGTCAGGGGAAAAAAGAGGTTTAGGTTTGGTGAAAAGAGGACTAATTACTGGGGACCTGGTTGTTTCCCAGCGCTAAGCAGTAAAAAATCTAAGTAAATAACAGATGAGGAAAAATGAAGATTTTAAGAGGCACTGTCTGACTGATTTAGCACTTCCTCGGGTACATATATATGTTCATGTAAATGCATGTCCATTTTATCTGCCTGCAAATGTTTTTAAACTGCCAACTTGAAGAATGGTCGTGTGCATGTGAGAGACTGTGTGGCCAAAGGTTTGTCTTCTTATGGGAGCCATCAACTGTGGGGAACCTGCAGACATCAGTAGAAGCAATGCATTAAGTATGGTACATTTGATTTAATGGCTTTTCATGGCTTATCATGCTGACCACAAAACATTTACTTTCTAACCAATCCTCCATTAATATTTTTATTATGCAACATGTGGCTCATTTTTTAGCTGTTTAGCTTCTCTTTCTGTCTGAATGTCTTTTACGATAATCTTTATTTCCCCGCGTTTGATTTTCCTACTTTTCTACTTTCTACTACTTTTTCTACTTGGTCACATTTACTTTTCTCAATACTTTGTTGTGCCATAATAGTAACTGTGCTGTTGCCTCATATTTTTCTCACAAAATTCTCCAACTGGGGGAACTTGTAACTTAACAGAAAATTAATAAAGGTGGCTGAACCAATTTGAAAGCGGCTCTAACAAACCATTATTGCATTAACTTTACATATTACACTGAATCAACAACAGGAAATCTGTACCAGAGATTTCAGCTCAGTTAATTCCTACTGTACAGTCTAACTAAAGAAGCTCTTCCATTGACATGTCAGGTGATTTATCATCCAAGGTTTGACCTCCTTCCACCTTCTGCTTTACCCCAAACTTAAGCAAAGCAGAAGGCCTGAGAGCTCAAACAGCTCCAGAGGCACTCTCCCTCTCATGGTTCAATGCATGTGAACTCCCCAGTCATAACAGTGATCTATACCCCCTGATGTACACCAGAACTTGCTTTTACCAGCTACTCCTGCAGTGTTGCAGCAGCTTTGGCTTTCTTTGATGCATATTTTCAGCTTTTAAAAGGTCTCCTTTGCAGATAATGCACCATGAACACAGAGGGTAACGAAAAAACTGCAATACATCACTACAAATTACTGTATTTGTGTTGGACAAAAATTTCATCATGACAGTCCGCTCTTTAGCATTACGTTGCAGGTAAAATAAATATTTGTGTTGATCGCTTCCTCTTACATAATCTGCGACTTTTAGTGACTTGTCTGAAGCATCTGAGGATAAATGAAAAAGCCAAGTTACTGTGTCACTGAAGGAGTTATCACAACAAATCCCCGCCCCCACTATACACACACACACACACACCTCCCCTTTCTATCACATCTCCGCTCCCACCCTCCCCCTCCTCAGACTGTTTAGGTGTTTCTCATGGTGCAGTGATCAAGAAGCTCGGCCACCTAAAACCTGTGTTGGCTTGCACTGCAGATTAAGACCCCCTCCCTCACTAAAGAGGCTTCCGCCCCCCATTGCCGCAACGAAGCTTCATAAGCCACTGAATTCCAAGTGCCCTTTAAACACAGTGGTCTGTCAACCTCTTTCCTGCTCCCATTGAGAGAGGCATTGTCTGTCTGAGCCCTGCAGACAGCTGTGAAACGATGTCACAGCAGCACTCTGTCACCACGCTACCGAGTACCGTCTCATCGATGAATTGTCTTAACAGCTTAAAAACAAAAAAAGTTGACAGATAACAAAAAGAGTCCTGTTCCGATAAAAGACACAAAACAATGAGACCTTTGATGTTACATCGCGATGACTCTAGTAAAGACAGTGTAAATAAATAATGTGATCTTGCTGCTTTGACAAATACAGATCTTGTATTGTGACATCCTCTTTTCATGGCAGGGTCACTGTTTATTATTGTGCTGCTGATGGCATGACATGACAAGCGACAGCCTGCTGAGAGAGCAGAGTAGGAAGACTCGGGTTACAGTTATTAGCTGCATTTAAAAGTATAGTCAGTGATTCTAAGTCAATGCACTCTTTATCAAAATCACCAAATATCTCCTCACAGTTCGCTAGCTGTCCTCTCTGCGTGAGCACCGACAAAAATGTCCAATATTCACACTTGTTCTGTTTTTGTTTGGGTTGTCACCAGCTTCTGAGAAATGCATTTGGGTCTCACGTTTGCTATTTGCCCTACCAAGTTCACCAACTAGCTGATAGCTCAGTGAGTCTGCTGCATGTCCTCAAATTCGGTGACAAAATACATTGTTTGTTACTGCTGTCCAAGACGACCTATAATTTTCTGCTTTGGCATCCTATCAGCTGGACATTGCCCTTGACTGTCTGGCTCCTTGGTCACTCAGATGTAAAGATGTGTCGCTTTAGACATAATTTTGCTCGAAGACAATCTAACTTCAGTATTCAGAGTTTTATCTCTGTATTTGTTCTTCTCCAGCTCCTGAAAGAAAATGTCTTTTTTGCTCCTGAATGCTCCACTTTTTCGTATACAGGCTTGTTTATAGACATTATAAATTGTTGGTAACTCGAATATTAATTGAAACAGTGAAGTTGTGCGTAGGTAAAAAGAAGATGAAGGAAAGGTGCTATAAAGCTCCATAGAGCCTAAAAGGACTGCAGAGTTTAAAAAGGTGATATGGTCATTGAATTAAGGATGTAGTTGCTCAAAATGGCTACAATGCACCACTTTACTTGAGGGATAGACAATCTAAATATGAATTAATGGTCATTAGTTTTGTGTCATTCAGCAGCTGTTTCAGAGTCAGTCAGGAATGAATTATTTCAAAAGTGCTCAGTATGTAGATTTAGAGACAAAATACACTCTTATAAAACACAGTGTCCTGAAGAAGTTTGTTCTTTGGTAACTTATTGTCATCATCCAAAGCACTTATCCTTATTCAGAGTTACTCAGAAGCTGCTTGGGAGTGATTCAGTCATTATCAGTTTGTTCCCATTGGACACTACAAAACATTTTGTGCAAACTGTGCTTAAGTCATTCTTGTTCAGATTAATTTAAGTACTTTATACCATTTAAAAAGAGCTTCTCACAACCACAGAGGAGTTCAGTTACCTCTTGTTTGCTCCTCGTTGTGTCTTTTTCCACCCCATATTTGCAAAACATGAGCTTTATCAATACATATCAAAGTTTTGCCTTTAAACAACAGCCTCATTCTTAATAAATATTGTTGCAAACACCTTCCTTTGTACTTTGGGACTTAACAGCCTGTCCCTTCAAGCACCAAACATTTACTTGGGCCTGCTTTTCTTTACCAGGAGCTGCGTAACACCAATGTGGATAAAAGTAGAGGCTGGTCTTCATGTTTCTGTGTTTGGGTTGGGGAAAGAATATGAAGGGGAAAGTTTCTATGTCATAAAGACCAAATTTAATGCATCATATGATGGTATCAATTACTCTAAAATAGGGAGGCAAATATTAAAGTCAAGTGAAGTGAGATCATCTTGAGTCCTGAAATTGACTTTAAAAAGATCACAGGGAGGGGAGTCATAAACTGCAAAAAGACATCCCACTCATAAACGTTACGCAGAGAGGACCATGATCTAAACAGAAGCTATGCGCGTGTTTCATGCCGAGGAAAGACCCTCAAAACATGACACCTTCCATACACGTGACCATCTCTGAGTGATCCGATTTCACTGAAAAATGTTTGCCCCCCCAATCTGCAGTTGTCAGCAGGTAATCGTGCATCCTTCCCCACGATAGAAATAGCAAGTGCTAATTTCTTCTGACGTTTTTCTCACATTTCT
Organism: Naso brachycentron; assembly: GCA_029874485.1. Classification (NCBI taxonomy): domain Eukaryota; kingdom Metazoa; phylum Chordata; class Actinopteri; order Acanthuriformes; family Acanthuridae; genus Naso; species Naso brachycentron. Next base: position 20,942,635 of record JAQFJA010000023.1, read on the forward strand.
GACCAGCAAGTGTTGATTCCCCCACCCGCTGGAAATCACCTTCGTCTTCTCCAACAGGTGGAAATAGAATCAAAAATATTTCAGCTCGAAATTCCTCGCTGATGGAGGCAAATGCATCTACATCAGCTTGAGAGGAAATACTTTGACATCAAATGCCATCACTTCCTAGGTGACAGACATCAATCTGACAGCTGATATGTTTCCATACAGTGACTGAGGGCCATTAAACTCATCAGCACTTATTCTGTTTTACTGTAAGTGTGACCAGAAGGTAAAATGCTGATCGTATCACTTTGCACGGCTTTGCATTTTTTCCTGTCACATAGTGGACTAACCCGGCAGTGATAAGTGTCACAGGCCAATGCCACAGACAGCTGTCTAGTATTCGGGATATTAACAGCTGTGAACTTTAAGTGGGCAGTGACTCATGAGATTTAATGACAGTCCAGTAGGGGGTCCTTGGATCTTTCTTCTGCTCCACTTATAGTCTAGTATACACACAACATCCTGGGGAGGGAGCCATGTCTGTGAGCTCATGGGTAAAGATGGCGTGAGCTCTTTTTATATCAGTTTACTTTAAAAACGCATCACTGACCAGTGTTGGACATTAACGCATCATTTAACGATGCACTACATAAGGTGCACGTGTATCCGCGCATAGTAATTATTTCCGCAGGTGTAAATTTGAATGGGATGCATGCGTGCGCATGTCCATGTGTGTGTCTGTTCACAACTAATCTTGCATGCTAAACCCATCAGCCTGCTATTTTTTATGCACATTTAAGGGTGTTTGACAATTCAGTATTTTTAGAAAAACATATTTTATCAATTTTCAAGAGTTTTGCATGTGCGGGAAGAGACAAAGTCAGTCTTTGCACCGTG
>JAQFJA010000023.1:20980455-20994664 GCA_029874485.1 Naso brachycentron
TTCCAGCTACATCCTCTCTTGATTGAGAAGTATTCAGATTTTCTGCTTCAGTAACAAAGCATCATCCCACTGTAAAAAGAAAAAAAAATCCTCAAAAGTGAAAGTGTATAAGTATTAGCAGCAAATTTTTTTAAACTACCAAAAAAGTGCACTATTTCCTTTTAAGGTGTAGTGAAGTAGCCATCAGTGTGGAAAAAATGGGACTACTCAAATTATAAAAAAAAGGTTGTGGCATGGAGTAAGTGTGCGGGCTCTACACCTTTTTTCACTACTCAAATTATACTAACTTTCTGATAACTTGATTTCCACGGAAGCAGAAGTGTAAATGATGCTGCTTCGTCTTCTTCCTCTTCTGAAAAACTGTGATTTGACTACATTTGCAAGCAGGTAGCAGCAATGAGGCTGTACCCTCAGGAGTTAATATGACACACTTCTGTCTGACCCTCATTAGGTCTCCCCAGTTTCCTTTTCAACGAGCTGATGAGGATTACGGGAAACTTTGATGACCGTCCTGTATCAGATGGGGGCAGCAGACTTGGAGAGGGAGGCTTCGGCACCGTTTACAAAGGTCTAATTAACAACAAACCTGTTGCAGTGAAAAAGCTCAGTCCAGTAAGTGTGAATATGTTCATGCAAATCACCTCATATTTTTCTACGTCACATAACAACCACAGAACAAAATGTTATCTCATTTAGATGGATGACTTCTCCCTGGATGAATTGCAAGTTCAGTTCAACCAAGAGATCCAAACTCTGCAAGTGTATGTTTCGCCTCCTCTCCACATCTTTAATTTCATTTGTCTTTGACTCACAGTTATCTCATAACCTGCACAGTTCCTTAGCCAAGCTGATAAACTGTTTCTGCAGCAGGCATCTTAATCAAAGTAATTAAATTTCAGAGAGTGCTGAGGGAGAGCGAGTTTTTACTGAGGACAGTGCCAGACGTAGCATCAGAGGGCTGTGAATTTAGTTGGAGGAATCAACATGTATTAAACTACCAGTCTGAGACTTGGAGGCTGTACTTTTTGACAGATGTTAAGGTGTTGTGTTTAAACAGAGAGTTTTATGTTGGTAGGCAGATTTTGTTACCTTTAAAGGGACAACGCTGGCTTTGTCACAGACATCTTGCCAAGCATTTTTGGAGGTACACCCCAGATTAGTACTAGAATATAAAAAGGACAGCCTGGAAAAAAAGAGGATAAAAACCCTGATTCCCCACATTTCCCAAGTACCTACGACCAAGTCCAGTTGCCTGAGATTCAACCCTCGTTGGACAGTTCATTAGTGCACAGACATGAGAGCAGTATCAGTGGTCAGCAAGGAATCAATTAAGTCTATTTCTCCAACTGTTGGACAATTTCTATAAGCACAACTGGTTAAGATGGTGATTTTCTGTATATATTTGTAAATGAGGTCTGGTTTCATGAAGCTGTTCCTTCCACAGGTTGAAACATGAGAACTTGGTTGACATGGTTGGATTCTCCTGTGATGGACAGTACCCATGTTTAGTGTATCCCTTAATGGCCAATGGCTCTCTGCTAGACCGATTAGGTTGTTTGGTAAGCAACATCTAAACTAACCACTATGTTTTCTAACATCAATGTATACGTAGACAAACTTAAGTTTTATGTTTTTTTGTCCTTGTAGGAGGGAGCTCCCCCGCTGTCCTGGCGACAGAGGTGCTTGATAGCTGAAGGGACAGCAAGAGGTTTGGAGTATCTGCATAACAACCATCATGTCCACAGAGATGTTAAAAGGTACATGAAGTGGTCTTTCTTCATCGTAAGTGCCCTTTAAATTATCATAAAATCAAGTGTAAATGTATCCAAGAAGCATGTAAGATGGATTCAAACCCCCCCCTTAGATCTGTCAGGTAAACATAAAGCTTAAGCCAGCAGCTAGTTAGCTTAGCATAAAGGCTGGAAACAGGTTCAGTGTTGATTATTTTACAGATTTGATTGTAGCAGATTAAACAAACAAGACATAATGTGTTAACTAATGAATTTAAGAGAGACTAGTAGTCAGATTTTGTAACTGGTTCTCACATTAGCTGTTTCTCTGTGTTTCACTCTTTTTGCTAAGGTGCGCTAACCGTCTCTAGCCTCTAACTTTGTATTTAACAGAGATATGTCAAGGCCATGAACTTCACATGTAACTCTCAATAAGAAAGTACAATAAACATGCTTCTTGAAAGAATTTGGAATTATTCTTTAAGAAATCCGCAGACATTTTTAAAAACAAAAAAAAGCATTATGCAAACAAGATATGTGCTAATGAGTGAGCTTCAGATGAGCTCGTAATAGATTTTATTTGGTCCAAGACAGGCAATTTATTTACCCCCTTTTTTTCAGTCTTTTAACGCTAAGCTAAGCTAACCGTCTTCTAGCGGTGAAGTTTTTTATTCAACTGAAAGCTCTGAATGTCAGATATGCTAAGTGTGCTAACTTCTTTGTCTTGTCAGTGCAAACATCCTTTTAGATGAACAACTTGTGGCAAAGATCTCAGACTTTGGGCTGACAAGAGCATCAGCCAAGCGCACATCAACCACCATGATGACAGAGAGGATTGTGGGTACCCGTGCGTACATGGCACCTGAGGCGCTAAGAGGAGAGATCACACCAAAATCTGATGTTTTCAGCTTTGGAGTGGTGGGTTTTCTTACATGTACATACACCCAGATACAGTGCATGCACAAGTGAAACTGTCATTTAATATGCAAAACAACTTTTCAGTGGAGTACAAGGTTTCACAAACCACTAATACCCACAATACTGCAAGACCTAAATATTATAGTATTCAACTTTTCACCCTTATTCATAGTAAAGCGCTGTTATATAAATCATCAGTCATTATTTTCCATGAAAAAAATCTAAATCAGTTTAGAGGCACACCTGTACTGTATTAGTGGCTATAAATGTCAAACATAGTTCCATTAAATGACAATTGTTGAATGATTCATGAGATCAGCGCTGTATAAAACAGCCTGACCTTCCATATAGCGCAGCAGATACAGGTTACATGTCTCACTAGAACAGCTGTGGAAACACTACAGCGTCTGTCAACCTGCCTGGCACATGGCGGGGTAGTAAAGGTTTTCTGTCATGTGGAGCTGCGTGATTGACCCTGATTCTCTGCCATCTACAGGTGTTGTTGGAAATATTGTCTGGACTCCCACCAGCTGATGAAAACCGTGAGCCACAGTTCTTGGTAAGCAGCACAAAAGAGGCCTTCACTGCATGTCTGTCAAACTACAGTTCAGGATCACAGCTTATTAAGCTGTAAGCTATAAGACTTTGCATTTAATTAGTAAGGGCACATTATCAGTTAGTTGTCATTAAAACCTTAACTCAAATGTCTGAGTCAGTTTGTGTTAAAGAGAAAAAAACACCTGTAGTGTGATTTTTCCCTGATCTCTAACAGATGGAGATGACGGATGATATCGACGATGAAGACGAGGACTTGACCCTTGAGGAGTTCCTGGACAAGAAGATGGGAGACTGGGAGCTGAGCCAGGTGGACAGTGTCTATACTTTGGCCTGTAGCTGCCTCTATGATCGCAAAAACAGACGGCCAGTCATCAAACAGGTACAGAGATGAAAGACGGATTTCAAATTTAAGCAACTGTGTTGGAATCTGCACTTTAACGTCTCCTACAAAAACCCACAATTTGATGCTCTGTCATTCTGCCTCAAGCTCACAGAAATGTACTGAAAATGTAAATCTGTAAAGAAAGAAAGCATTTGCATTTTTATCAAAGGATCAGCCATTTACAGCTGGGAACAGGAACAAATTGTGCATTTGTTTAAGACTATTTTCAGCTGCGTTTTTCAATCCATCAGTGAATATTTAGAGCAGTAGCGTGGTATGTGACGGATCAGCTTAAAGTAAAGGAGAATGTCAACCAGTGCAATGTATCACTCAGTGATATTTTATCAAATTAATAACTAGAATAGACTGTCTACACATAAAAATACATGAATAATTGCTTAATTGTTTCCCTAAATTTCTTCAAAATTTGTCTGAAATTCTCCACTGGTTAAGTTTTAGGACCATAGCTTCTGTCAGTGAAACTGAGTCAACAATTTTCTTCATTAAGGATTAATATTAAAAAATAGCATTTTTGTAGGAAAAATGTCTATATATTTTTTTTTTTTTCAGAAAAATTCACAAAAAGACTAAATCAACAAATGGATCCCAGTAACAAGTATTGTCTGTGTAGCCAAAAACTGATTATTTCTTTGTCATAAACCTCCACTGTTAAGTAAATTATTTAAAAATATATTTTTGTTATCTATTCAACAGGTCGTATTGGAGCTGAAGGGAGTTGTCAAGAACATTTTACTGGATTCTAAGGCGTAGAAGCGAATCGCAGGATCCCAGAGATGAAGCAAGATTTCTGAGCATCTTTCAGTCACTGCGCTCACACTTGTCAAAAACAAATCTGTTAATTTTTTAGCAGATTTTTAGAATAAATGTGATTGATATTTTTAAAAAACATTTTTTTCAACAGTATTTTACTCTTAAATGATAATGTGCAAATATATTTTTATATTTTTGTAAAGAGCATATACTTTAGTTTAATGCTGTGTAACTGTTACAAAAACACTGCAAAACACTGTAATGGCATTTAGCATGTTGTGAGGCTGTTGTCAGGTTTGATGGCTGGAAAAGATTAAAATCAGTTCTTGCCTCTGTGATCTTGTATTTATTGTGAACAGTTAAGGAAATCAATGAAGCAGAAAATTTAGGATTTAAATATTTTATTTTTCATCTTTAAAAGAAAGATTTGTAAGAAAACAAATAAGACCAAACATGATTTTTTTTTATTATCATGACACTACATGAGTATAAAGGGAATTCCCCTTCAAACATGAGGTGAGCTAAGTAGTTTGCCTAATATTAATCAGTAGACCAGTGGATGTGGCAACGTTTTGATCAAGGTACTTAGAAATATTCCCTTTCCTATTCCAGGTTCCCTCCTGTGTGGAAACCAGCGACGTTTGAGCAGCTTCCTAAGTGAAATATGAGATGTGATGGTGTTAATATTTCTGGAAGCCCCTGTTCATTCCACTGCAATCCTCACCGACACTGACAATCACCAGAACAGACCAGACTGTTTCTTAATCATAGAGCATCACACAGCTACAATATGTACATTTACAGCACTTGCATAGAAAAATAAGTTTCTCAGCAGATGATTTTTTTGTCATGTAAACCACAGTTATATCAAAAAAGAAGTTAATTTTCCAATATAAAATGCACTGTTAAAATGAATCAATAGACACAAGTGGGATCATTTTATCTTCTCTGCTTTGGAGCACCTTGTTGTGCAAACAGTAGGAGACGAATATTCAACATATAAGACACAAAAAACATTAACTGACAGACTTAAGGAATGAAAGTTAAGAATTTGAGCATGTGAACTAAAAAAGGGGGGAATTTTATCATATTGGCGCAAGTTCACATTAGTCGCACAAACATTCAGTCTCAGAGCTGGCACAATGTAAAAGTGTTGAGTTTCACTTTGTTTGGGCCTCTTTGAATCATTGCAAATTATTTTTGTGACTGTACTAACATACATACAGTAAATGTGCTTCCATTTGGCAAGCTACAAATGGAAACTGAAGGGTGTCATTGCTCAGTTGTCCTTGGCGTGCATAGTTGGGTCTCTGGTGAACTGTTGTGGGAATTTGAAGTTGTCTTATTCTTTTTTAACAAGTGTATCAAATATGATTTTCCCCCCATTAAAGGAATGTTCCACTGTGGAACGTGCTCCGAGTGGAGGTGGTGGTCTTGTGCTGAGGTTTGTATTTTAATCTTCCTCCTCTCTCTCTGCGGGTGGTTTGGTGATGCGGCGGAAACCCTTCTTCCCTTGAGGTCCTCTGGGCTTGGGAAAGGCCTGCTTGTGCGCATGCTGCTTGGGATGCACCTCTTCGTACAGGAAGTCGCTGGTCAGTTCATTCCCATCTTCAATCTCCAACTGGGAAGCAGACAAAAAGTTATGAGCAGATTGACTCCAGAATCCACTTTAATTCCATCTCTTAGAGCAATACGTGAGCTTTTTGGTAAATAAGATTAAAATGTTTAAATCTCTATCACTTACAAATATAATTCACAATTAATTTAATTATTTATTTATGTATTTAAAATAGGGACAGTTCATATTAATGGGCATTTACATGTGAATATACAAGATTGTAGCCACAGACGAATTTCCATCTTTAATCTGAGTCTTCAGCAAAACACAATTTAAAAACAGTCGTCAGTCAATTTAGCTGCAGTTAGCAACAAAAAAACATAACAAAACAAAAAAAGACAAAAAGACTGTTTAATTTCAAACATTGTAAGATTTTACTCTTGCATGAGTGCTTGTGTAGATGAAAGTCCAAACTGAATTCAAGCATTTGTTATATGTAGCATTTCCAAACTCAAGTCTGTCTGAATTCAGCCTTAAAGTCTGTGATACTTTACCAGTCAGATTTAAGAAGTTTTTTTTTTCTCAATGATTTGTAATGTCATGTGCACTTGCACAAAAGTAAGGATTAAGCAATACCAAAAATCAAATGTGAAGGCTGACATAACACCAGATAATCAAGTTTGATTAAAATAGAGCTGCAACTGATGATGATGATGTTCATTAACAATCTGTAGATTATTTTCTCAATTGTTCTTGTTGTTGTTGTTTTTTTTATAAAATATGAGAAAATATTGCTTTTATTAAACTTAACTTCTTGACTTGTTTAGTCACAGATATCCAACATTTTGGAGAAAGGTTCAAAATTCTAAAAGGCCTGAAGTTTGTGACTAAATGTATAAAGATTTTTATGCTGTTGATCACACTCTTATCTTAACAGATCGTGTCTCACCTTTCTCTCAATCTCAATGTGTAGTTGGTTCTCCACCATGTCCACCAGGGGATTTTTGCAGCTGGAATACAGCATCCTTTCTCGGATGGTACAATTGTACCCAGGCATAGAATACATGAAGACTGTGACGAGAGAGAAGAGACAATGAGAGGAGCAGACACACAGCACAAATCACAGCGACATAAAAGAACTGTGAGACTCTATTCACCTGTGGACTCTAAGTAGTCGCCTTCGTGGGAATGTTTGTAGAGGAAGAAGTGGTAACGTGGAGAGTCTTTAGGGATTCTCATTGGCAGGTCTTTCACGTCTGTTGGCTCAGTGCTGCACAACACAATCAGTTCCTTTTTATCGTCTACTTTCTGTTGACAGAGAAAAATGAAAACTTGCTCACTGTTGGTGTCATGCATTCGGTGACCAGAAGGTGGCTGCTTTGAATTCCACACCCATTAAGAAAATCTGGGTGGGGACGGTGAAATACAAACCCTCTCCCATCCCTCTCAGGTGTGTCTAAGTGAAACATTTACTCGACAGTTAATGGTGCGCTGGAGTAACCCTTCAATGGAAAATACAATGAAGCAATTATTTCTTATGTGGCTTTTAAGATAACAAACACAAAAGGGGAAAGCGAGACAAAGCAGCAGCTGCACCACAATTACTCCTTTGTACTTTGCACTGACCTGATGTTATGACATACTCATTGAATTTCAATGAGGAGAACAAAGGCTTTTTGGGCAAAATGAGTAACTCATTGTGTCAGCGTGTAAACAACTCCTGACCAAAGACATCTGTATCCCTCCAAACAATTTGTAATGAAAGACGGAGAATTGATTTGTTTATTCAACTGATTCATCTAGCAAAGGTCAGCCACTCGCTAATCATTGGCTCTTCAGGACTCACCAGTTGTACATAGTTGAGTTTTTTATCTCTATAACGTTCAAGTGCTGCAATAGCGTCTTGGTGCAAAGGAAAGGCCACTCCCTGTAGAGTCTGATGCTTCGTATCCACACTGATGTCCGTCTGCACCTGAACACATCACAAACAGACACACAAACACACCATCAAACCAAAAGGCACTTTAGCTTCCTATTGTCCATTAACCGTGACGGTGATACTCTGCATTAAACAAAATTATTATGGTTGAACAAGTCATCTATTAGGCTGATCAGTGCATTGTGGAGCAAATATTTGGAGTATTGGAATATGTTGGAGTCGTGCTGAAAAGAAATATGAAACACGTTTCTTCTATCACTTCTTCAAACAACTGTAGCCTATTTGTTTTAGTTTCTCCTCTAAAACATTTTACAAGATTATTTTGAACTAATCATGATGAAGTTGTCTTCGCCATATCTCATTTTTACTAAACAGCACTTGAACACATCAAAATGTTACTCCATACAACCTCCTCCCGCAAGAAGGAAACAAACAAAATCACGTGTCAAATGCAGTTTACTGGGTCACTTAGTTTAACGCTTCAGTTGCAGTGAAAGGGGATCTGACAACAACCTCTAAAATTCTTTTCATAGGTCGGCATGCCGGTCCTGCAGGTGCTTTGCTCAACTGCTTGTGTATCTTTGCAGCATGTCTTGCATATGGGCTTGTTTGTATCTTTCTGCTTTGCATATTCATCTGCCTCAAATGCTTCCAAACAGCCCTCTTGCTGTTCTGTTTTTACCAAAACTAGTCGCAGAGGCCATCTACTTTGCCATCTACAATCTACAACTAACTAAACAAACCGGAGCGAAAAAGAGGGGCAAACAGCAACATTCAGTTAGTGGGGGGTGGTACTGTATGGGCACTCAGCGTGAGTGTGAATCAACTCGCTGTTGGAGAGAGGAGAAAGGAGAAAACAGCTGCTATCATTAGTGCTGAATGAATGAATGAATATTGGTACGTTTTAAAATATTCAGTATCAACACGGACAAAACGATTTGTTTGAAAACACTAATACAACGGTAGTTAAGGCGGGGGCGTGTGTTGTCAAGGCAGCTGCTTTAACTATAAAGCGCTGCGGGAGACCCTGTGTTGTATTGTATGTTGTATGCTAATGACATACTATAAGCTGACAATCACAAGTTAGGGGCAGAACAAATTTTGCTTTAAAATTCAGCTCTGGTTTTCACATTCAATCATGAAGGGACAAATTAGTCTTGTGTCAGGAGCATTAACAGGTTTACACTGATGACTGTAGTGTTGTAATGACTTGTGGATAAGAGAATAAATGTTAGTCATTTTGGCAAAAAGGATTAAAGTGCACCATGAAGCTTCAGTGCTGGAGCATGTTGATTACAAATGAGGTGCTTGTATTGGAAGTGACACGGCGCCTCCACGAAATCACACGGAAAACTGGAAATGCTGAGGGGATTACACTGATGGATTGCATCTATTTTTAGAGCCCTGTTCCCACAAAATGAAATGCCTTGCAAACATGATTGAGCCTCAGATGTAGCTACCTCGCATACCAAAAAGGATAGCAGGTCTTTTATCCATCTGCTTTAGTAAAAGGCAGTCAGGCAGACTCCAAGTCACAGCGATAATAAATATTTCAAAGCCTCTTTTTTTTTTCATCTGAGCATTGCAGATTAATGGTATATTATCTTCCTTCAACAGCTGGTCGAGTGGGCCAGGCACAAACCTCACTTCCCATTTGCTCAGCTGCTTTAAATTGGCCATACTTTGGAGAGTGCCTGCACTACTCAGAGCACTTCCATATATGGTCAGAAAGGCAGTTCTTGTTTATGTGGCAGACAGGGAGAGCAGACAGTAGCATAGGTTGTTTCTCCAAAAAAGAAATACAGCTCATTTGGATAAAATTAGCAAGAAGTCGCAGAAAGTCTTTACACTGAAACTTCAAATGCTGCTTTCTGACTTTGTGTCTAGTGGAGTCTATTATGACATAACCATAAAGCCCTTCAAACCAGCTGTTCAACCTGTGCTGGCGTCATCAGCAGTTTGCAGGAGGATCGCAGTACAGTGTTTCCTCATCTTATCAGTGCAAACAACGAAGGCAAGGCACAGCGATGCAGCTAACTTTCTGCGTGCAGAATCACTTCGAGAACTCAAAGCTGCAGAGCATTCACATTTGCATTAGAATATCTGATCTGCGCACCAACACAGAGCTCTTTTAAACCACTATGATCCTCAAGCTGAATGGGGTATAGGATTGCAAACAAGATTTTTATGATGCTGCAGTGAGTGTGAGCTGTATAAGCCTAATAGATTCATCTCTGTCAACATCCTGCTGTTCTAATGCATCAGCGTCTTTGCGCTGTGTTGATACTGCCGGGCAAGCATATGCACACTTGCACTGCGGCTGACCTTGTGCTGTTTGGAAGGATGCATCACTGGCCTTCATTGATACTCCAGCACTGTTTAAAGTGAGATTTACATCTCACACACAGGAGATGTGAGAAGTTGGACTAGTTGGACACCCCCCCACCCCCCCCACCACCACCACCACTATGGCTACAAGTGTTAATATGACATGTGGTGATCCATATTTAGAGCTGAAAGGACCTCTGACCAGCTGTCCTGCTGGTTTGTGTGGTGTGTTTGCTTGTGTTTGTGTTTGCACCTCATTTAGTCTGATCTGCTTCAGTTCCTCCTCAGCAGCAGTGAGGGGCTGGGGAGCAGCCTGCGAGGTCAGATGTGTCCTGTATCCATGGAGATTCAGATCATCCTGGAGGCCAAATAAAAAATAGTACAATAACACATGATACATGAATATAGACTGACTCGTTAATACATCACTGCTTCTTTCAATTCCATATACATAAAAGACTGACATGTAAATTGTTGAAGATTGGCTTCTGAAGGTTTTAAATGAAGCTTGAGTGCATAAAGGAGCTTTTAACATCACTAAGTGTTGTCATTTTTGTAAGACCCACCTTTGTGGTAGCAAAAATCTCATCCTTGATGTGCCCGCCTCCAAACTCCATCTTCAGTGTGGCTCTAGTACCAGCATATAACATTTTATGTCGCACCTGTTCAGAATATAAAGAAAAGTTATTACTGTGTACAAAATTTAAAAAATGGCTCAAGAGAAATTTTTCCCTGATTAGTGTCATTATTTTTGTTATAATGTCACATGGTTGATTGCAAAGATAGTTTGAAATCTGTCAGCTTCTGACCTATAAATGTTTTTTTTTAAATAATTTGTTTTTCTTTTTTCTCTGTTATGAGTGTTTAATGCTGTTTCTTTTAGAAATACTAGAGAGAAAATTGATACTGGATGGTAAAAGAGGTATTTATGTTAAGAACATAGAAGCAGTTATGTTACATCATGTCTTTAGTTCTTGCAAACCTTTGTTTAAAGTTGCCCTAACTCACAAAGTTTCAGTTTACATTCAGTGTTTGTAACCAAAATACACTGCATGCATCTTTAAGTTCTGACAAAAGTGTTGAATGCATTTCCTCCCTTCTAAAACATTTACAAACAGTATTTTTGATCTTTATGGAACTGGCATTGTTTACATCCATGTTTACATGCTAGCAATTTTCTTCTTCGCTGTATTTGCAGATGTATTGTTGGTTTAGTTTAGTTTTTTGCAAGAACGCCTGCAGATCAAATTAAGAACAAACAGAAAGAGGAGCCATCTGTAAAAACATGCAGAGTTCCTCTAACTGCCCTCTCAAACAGATGTGTGATTTCAAGCTATATAAAAAAAGATGACCTGATATTTCTGATAAAAAATTATTTCACTTTGTCCAAACAAAAACGAACACCCCTTACCCATTCAGTTAAGGCAGCTGCATTAACTAAATGATTTTGAAACTTCCAGACAAGTCTAAACCTGAAGCACTGGGGTTTGAGCTTGAGGACAGGAATGTAAGCTCAGTTGTTTCTTCCAGAGAGTGAATATTTGAGCTCGGTCCCGCCATGCAGTTAGAGTGCTACAAATATCCTGCATGGCACTTTTATTTTGGCTCTGGTCTCTCCTTGTAACATTCCTCTTTCCATTGCTACAAAAACAAAATTGGCATGTCTATTTGTCATGGCTATTTTAAATGCCCGTGACTTAATCCCAGCAAGTGGTTCATCAAGTTTCTGTGACTTAAGTGGCATTTTATGAGTTCAGAACAAGGGCAAAAGCAAAACGTACATTTGCATGACAAGGAAACAGCCAACCAAAATACGCCAATATTACCTAAAAGCACTGCAAGGGTGAACCTCGAGACAGGGAATGGGAGGTTTAGGCAAAGCACCATGTTATTTGGAAAGCACCATACCCATACTTAGATTTCAAGAATTTTGTTAGGATGTAATGAATGCACTGCTGCCCACGTTTATCCAGTAAGAACCGCTGCCTTGATGTGGTAAGTCCACCCATGTGATACTCAAAGCAGAGGAGGAAAAATGCCATGGAGTATGGAAAGCCATTCATTAAAGCCAGCCTTGGCGTGGGTTCCTTACAGAGGAATCGTCCGGTGACCAGGCCAGGAAGACCCACTCGTAGCCCTGGTTGTTACAGGAGTCCAGCCGGTAAAGAATGTAGCAGGGCATGCCATCCTCAAGGAGGGGCAGCACTAAGGAATCATACTCCTGGTCCCACTTCTTTGATGCTTTCCTGCTGGCGCCCACAGTCAGCTGCTCTGGAAGGCAGATGTTTGCAACGCAAAAGTTTAACATTGCTTGGATGTCTTAGTCACATTGACTCTAATTTTAGGCCTTAGCAGAAGTTTGGGTAGAAGCAGAAACAAGCTTCAGGACTCTGAGAAGCGACTTACCATCCTCAATGACGATCTTTAAGACTCGATACTGGTCTCCACTCTTGGCACTGGCAAAGAGTTCCTTCACATCGTTACCCGCTGAGAAAAAACACAGAGAGGGTCAGTCTCCTACTGTTGTAAACAGACAATTACATAACAATAACACACTTCTTAATATGGCCATTCCCAGTCATGAATTGTAAGTTACCAAATAAAATCTGTGGAAGCACAGATGTTAAGACATTATACAAAGAATATGCAATTATCTTCTCATTCAGCTTTGTTTGTCAAGTATCCCATCTATTCGGTATGAATGGAGGCAGTTTTATTCAGGCAGGGGCAGAGCATTAGGATAATAGGTCCTGTCTTCAACGGTACATAAATTTAAAAAAAGGAAAAAAAAGATTAAGAATTTTAATGGTTATAAGTCAGTTGAAGAAGTACTTGACTAATTTAAAAGGGAAGTAAACAGTTAACACTCACCGGATCATACGTTGAAACTGAAATTAATCTACATATTTAAAAAAAAAAGTTTTGAACAGCAACATGGGATTAATAGGAGACTTTAATCGCTTTATCTTCCTGTCTGTATAAATCACGCCCTTTCCCCTTCTTTTACCTCAACACGGGCTGTCTCTACTCAGCGGTCTTTGCTGCCGTACGTTAAAAAGGCGTCACGCCCTTTTGAAGTCCATTTCAATAACACCACAGTGCAGGTTCAGCAGGTGCTATTCACATATTTATGTGAAAACCGGCCGGTCTACCAGGCCAGGAGTTAGTTTAAAGGAAGGCGTCGCCCCTCCATTCAGAAAGCTCAACTACCGTTCACGTTAACGTTGGAGGATTTCAGCTTTATGAGAAGCTTAAGCATGACAGGCTTCTGTATTATGTCGAAAGCACGCAAGCAGCCACGATTTACGTGATTCATAAACTGGCTGGAGACAAGGGGATTATGATTTCATAGTCCTAAAAGTGCCCAAATAGGGCACCGCTGATCACACACATCACGGTAACGTTAGCACCAAGCTAGCTAGGAGTGGCTAGCTAAACTGACGGGAGCTGCCCGTTGCAATGGATTGTTGCAGCTTCCTTGAAGCTCGCCTGAGAATCACGCACTCGCCCGGTAAAATACAAAAGGACTGAGGAACTTTAAGCAGAATAAACACATCTAACGTTACCTTGAATGCCCGTTTGATGTGACATTGTGTCTTTCGTCGGATAAAGGGCTGATGCAGCTGATCCGGGGAAACCAGGGCAGAGAAGCAGGAAGTGGACTACACCGACAAGACCCGCCCCGAGAGTGTCGTCATCGACATCAAAAATCACATGATAGTCTGTAACAAACTGAGAAAAAAAGAAAAGAAAGGAAAAGAAAAACTATTTAAATTTACGATTTTCTCCCAATAATAAGAATTATTATATCTAAACACACGGGCAGTGCAGTACAATAAAAAATGTAGAAAAAAGTTTCTATATTTAAACATTAATTAATTTCAAATCAATCAACAGACCTGAGGTCCATTTTGTGTTTCAGTTGGTTGCTACATAAATTTACTGACTTGAAATTCGCTGAAGAATTTTCTTCAGTTAAAGTAGGCGACAAATTCAGCTATGGTGGGCCTTTCTTACATAATTAG
>JAQFJA010000023.1:20994764-21005396 GCA_029874485.1 Naso brachycentron
TTCTTACATAATTCCTTGCCCTGTCTTTTGATGGGATTTTGCCATCTCTTTTAAATCTTGGGAAAATGTAACTGAGCATTATCCTCAGTTAAGCTGTGTTCAATCAAATCAGACTAACTGATACACAGAAGAAGCAGGCAGTCAGCTTACTCCCTTATGAGAAGCCTGCATCATCCTTACCTGAAGGAAACTTGAATTCAAGAGGTGACAGAGGAGACTCAGTATCCAGCCATTTTTTCCCCCCTGGGAACAACTACTAGACCTAGACCTACTTGTAGGCTACTACCAGCAAATATTAGGCCTACTGCCTGTTTTAATTTGTTGAAGAAGTGTTTCCCTGAGTGCTGCTGAGATGCTAAGAACATAAAAATGAAGAATTCTGACTTTATTTAGGCCTACATGACTTTGTTTGTATCTGTTTCTGCTTTTAATTTAATAAAATAAATATTTTCTTCGTGTTCACTTGTATTTGTTGGTTATATCCAGCAGTAAAATTAGGCTTATTTGAAAATAGGCCTTGTTTATAAAGACCAACATAATTATAAGTTTTAGGTTGGACCATGATAAAAGCAAGTCAGTTTTTTTTTTCCTTCTTGATTTATGTCTCTGATCTGGGATAACTGGAGATTTCCGCCTCTCATGCAGCAGATCTCATTTGGCGTGAAATCCTGCAACATCTGGAGGCCACCGGGCTTCCTGTTTCTGCTCTCTGTCCCTCCTACTCCTCGTTAAATATATAAATAAATGAATGACTAGATATTACAGCAGCGAAATCATCATGTTACCAGAGGGAATCTCAGCTCAAAGCAGAAAAATCACAGCTGATTCAGCCAGGGTCATACCGGAAACAACGTGAACCGGTTTTCAAAATAAGTGCCACAGAAAAAACGAGTATCTATGCATGGCACAGTTTAATGTGTGAATGATATAAAACAAGTAAAAAATATTTCAGCACTGTAATTTAAACATTAAAATATCCTCCAGTGTCTGGTAAGCTTTGTGTTTTTATTCAACCTTGTCAGCCAAATATTAGCTTAGTTTAATTAGAAGTTGTCAAAATACACTGGCATGCTTGGATACTATCTGATTTAAGAAAGAAAATGCTGAAATGATAGACACTTGTCAGGCATTGTGTATTATATTTATATATTAAAATGTGAGTGTAGACCCATTTAATATACTCGGGCATCTTTTTTAAAGGGCAATTTGATGTCAAAATGTCAATTTTAGTAAAATGATGAAACAAACAAAACTGAGAAAATTTTAATTTTTACACCATCGCCAAATAATCAATAACAATTGTCAGTCACTGAACATGTGTAGATTTTTTTGGGAAAAGAATTCTGACACTGGCATTTGACATTTGTTGAAATTTGGACATTTCAACAACATAGGCCACATAAAGCAGTAGCCTAACTTATGAAATTAATACGAGGATGAAGTAAAACAAAGACAACCGAATGAACTAAAATGAAATAGCGAAATGGGATTATTATCGATGTTAATACTAGCCTGCTATTAGGCACATACTATAACTAAAACTAGGCCCACTATTAGGCTAGATATTAGACTGCCTACATGTATGATTAAAAAAGCTATTATTATTATTATTATTATTATTTCAGGTAAATAATTTACTTTGAAAGGTGTGAGCGGAAGTTTAATATCTGCATTGGCTCTGCTTTGACGGTGGTGAATCAACGTGTTTGGCTACATTGCGGCGCTGCACTGATGCTACGTGTGCTGTGTAGACCCAGCCATCTCCATCCTTCCGCTGTTCGGCAGCAGCAGCGGCACCCCGTCCCATCAGCAGCCCAGAAACTGCACCGTCTGGTGGGAACCTGCTGACAAAGCACCGCCCGGTTGAGCTTGCCAGCCCGGCGCATGGAAGGTCCAGGACAATGGCAGAGGATTTGGGGGTGCCTCTGTTGTATGTCCACAACAGGTCGCGTGGATAATTCCTCCTCAGCCCTCATGTATCATCTCGTGCTTGGGATGATCAGAGCGCCGCTGTCGGCTTGATGAGGCAGGAGGGTCGCGCTGGAGAGGGGCTTCTCACCCTGGCTGTCGACTGAGAGGAAAAACGGCGTGGAGCAGGTGCGTTAATTGTGGTGCTTTTAAAACTCATGCACAGAAGATCCTTAAGGTACCGGCAGGAAGGACGTGCACAGTTTTTTGCCCGTCCCAGAATTCACTGGGTGCATCGATAATAATATTATATAATCAGATAATTCCAGTCGAGCTTGTTGTGTGATTTTCGAGATTCGTGGGTTGGTGATGTGACATTTGTCGTCATGACTGTGACATTAGAGGGGATGTGTGTGGTCACAGGCTCACGCTCCTTTTTACAAGGTGGTCCATTCAGAAACTGGCACTAATATGGGGACATTCCCATGCATTTCCTGTTGCACTTAAAGATTGACACATTATTTTTTATGGTTTAGAGGACAGCCAGGGAGTTCAGAGCAATTTGATAAAGGTATTGATCACAGTTTTTGCTAATTCAGCATCTGTTATTTGCATGTTCCACTGTTGTTTAAGTTAAGCCCACTGCCATACGCCTCACTGTATATCCCAGGCAGATTAGTGCTTTCTCTGTATTGTTTGTATGTTACCTTCATGTTTTCATGGGCGTCCTTTGGGTGCTCTGGCTGAGTCCCTCCCCATACACAGGGACTCTCCTGCCATAAGGCTCTGGAATAAAATCAGGATAATGAATTGATTCTACCTCTATTTGTGGAATCACCTGCTTAACAACACCCAAGGTGGCACATAATGAGAGGCAAACATGATGCTGGTGAAATTTAATAGCTGCGGGGGGGGGGTTTCACTGTGGCAGCTCTATTCCCGAAGCCACTACATCATTCCAGTTCCCCACTGTGGCGTATTTTTGGAAACAGTGTCAAAGCCGGGAAACTGTTTTGGAAGTTCAGTCCAGCAAAGTCAGACTAGTCACAGGGGGGCTCGGCGAGGGAGCCCAGACGGGAGTTCATGGGTGACTGAATCTAGTTAAGTTTGAAAAAATACAGAGAGGAGGGCTTTTGGAGCATCAGCGTAATGCTGCCACATTTTTTTGGGGGGGGGGGAGCACAGTGCAGGGAGGCTGAGAGGATAAGCCTTTGAAAAGCCAGTGCTTTACAGCTAAGCGCTTCAAGATTCTGCCTCATCCAGGTATGACACTAACATTTCAACCAGTTTTCCTGACTAATAAAGATTAAACTTCTGTCTTTTGAAGAACAGCTTCTTGTTCGATGGTGAGCTCAGTTAACACATGAACGTTTTGCTAGTTTAACCTGTTGTCATGCAGGAGATTTTCTTTGTTGGGGGGATTTGTTGGCATCACTAACCAGGCAGATTAAGGACCTCTCTATCTTGTTTGTATGATAATCTTTAGCTTTGACGAGTAAGCCCGCCTTCTAAGAAATCTCCATGGAGGTGTGTTATTGGTACTGTCGCTGAATGATCAGAGTTGTCTGAATTTAGCATAATCCCAATCTGTACAAAACCTCAGTTATAATCTCAGTCTGAGGGTTTTCACTCTAATCTGCCCTGCTGATTTGCCTGTAATATAATCTGACTAAAGAAACACATTCTCTCTCTCTCTCTCTCTCTCTCTCTCTCTCTCTGACTCCCAGGTGTCGTGTGGCTGGGGGGCTCAGCAGGATGGAAATAGATGCCCGTTTTCGCTACTATTTCCAGCACCCGTGGTCGCGTCTCATCGTGGCCTACCTCGTCACCTTCTTCAACTTCCTCATTTTTGCTGAGGACCCCGTTTCCCACAGCCAGACAGAGGCCCATATGATTGTGGTGGGCAACTGCTTCTCCTTCCTGTTCAACAAGTACCCCGGCCTCGGATGGAATATCCTGAAAGTAGTGTGCTGGATACTGGCCATAATCACCGGCCTGTTAGCCGGGAAGTTTATATTCCACCGCCAGCTCTTTGGTAAGTCATGCGCACGATAATGCAGTGGAATGTGCAGAGTAATGGCTCCAATGGGGGAGGGAACCTGCCTCCTGGGTTGTTTTTGTTGTGGCTGTTCATCAGTAAAAAGCACCTTACACTCATGCTCTCAACTCATGTGAATGGGAATATAATAAAAGGTAATTATTGAGTCGTTACAATCAGCGCTCACCCTGTGTTCACCTGTGTTCATGCATCCATTTATTTATCTCTGCCTACTTCTCCCTCATCATCAGATCTGGGTCAAAAATGACATTATTTCAGTTTCATTACAGTCGTTCAAGTTAACAATAAGAATGCAGTCATCAATTATTTTCATTGTCGACTTACCTTTTTTTTTTTTCTTGGTTCCCTGGACACTCCAAAACCTGAAAATATTCAGTCACAATGAAAAGCAAAAACTGGGAAAAGTTTGTTTTTATTATTTTTGCCTAAAAGTCTGTAAAAAATACAAAAAAATTAATAAATGTTTTTATTGATTAACTAACTAAACATTTTAGCTGTAGGTTTTGGTAGATCAGTGAGGCATGAGCATGTGTGCTGTAGATAGTAAATCACCTGCTGTTATAGGTCAAAACACCTGTATTGACAGTAACAATACAGGTGTTCAGACTGGTGTTTTTAGGACTAAGCGGCATCCTCCGGGGCTCAAAAATAAAGCCAACACAGAAGTGCCAACTGCAGTTCCTCAAATGGCCACAAGCTGGCCCCTAAAGGGAGTCAATCCCCCTGGATCCCCATAATGCTCAACTCCACATCAGAAACAAATATGTTTGCAGCCTGGTACAAAATACAGTCTCATCTCTGTGGCTAATTTCAATCATGACAACTGTATAGGGATTGAATTTTTTTTTTAACTTGCTAATTTAAATAATGGTAGCGCTTGGAATTATACAAAAGTAAGGGTGTGGCCCTGTTGAGTGACAACAGCTGCTAGCTGTCTGTCATGGCCGGATCAGCCTACATGATTTTTTTTGTCTTTCACAATGCCGCCATGTCAGACTACACAAATAAATTCATACCTTCTCACTGGCAAAACTACAAGAGTCATCCCGACATATTATCGTGTGCTGCTGTCATGGCGTCATCTGCGACTGTGCATGAGTTCATAGGTTGTCGGGGGGGGCGGGTCAAGGAATGTCAATCATGGCTACAGCAGAAACACTGTGTGTGATGCTAGCAGTCTTGTGTGCTGAAAAGAAAAAGAAAACAAAGACAAAAAAGATTGTGGACCCATCCTTTAATGTGTCACAAAGAGCACAATACGGGCTGTCCGTTCTTCAAATAGAAATTGAGGTAAGAATGTGATGTGAGTAATATCATGATAGTAACGTAGTCATCATAGTAATGATACATGATCCCCAGGGAGTATGTTATCCTATTGGTCAGAGTCAGGATACACGTTGTTGATGCTGCTTAGGGTGTCACACTACACAGGAAATGCAAAAAAAAATTCTGATATGCTAGTCTTGTTGAGTTGAAGTCGCAGGGCGTCTTGGATGCAACATTGATTTTGTCACTCTACCACTGCGTTAGTTGTTCCTGACATTCACAATCAGATCTGACGTGAGACGATGCTCAGTGGCGACACAGTCTGATCAAAATCTGGCGAATTTGTGTGGTCTGATTCTGCCATTAGGCGTCACGATGTCATTGAGAGCAATGTGTGTCCCTGCCAGCTCCGCTCTGTTATCAGAATATGGTCACT
Organism: Naso brachycentron; assembly: GCA_029874485.1. Taxonomy (NCBI): domain Eukaryota; kingdom Metazoa; phylum Chordata; class Actinopteri; order Acanthuriformes; family Acanthuridae; genus Naso; species Naso brachycentron. The sequence goes on from JAQFJA010000023.1 coordinate 21,000,434, forward strand.
TCTGGCTCCAAAAACGAGATTAAATTGAATTGAATCAACTTTATTGATCCCCCAAGGGGGAAATTAGATTGGTCCTAAACGAATAAAAACGGATACCACAGGAGGTCACAACCGACATAAAAGACTTGTTTAAAAAACAGATCACAGATAAAAGCACAAAGACATAGAAGCACAAAAACACAATATATTCCCAAGAAGACAACAAAAGGTCTGTAAGTAAAATACAAAAGTCCTTAATGCCAAACTCGAGAATTCAAAGCGGTAGATAACAAACCAATGGATGACTTCATGGCCTCCTCATCTACTTTATGCACTGTCATGGTTTGGACTTGCAATGGCAGGAAAAGTAAAGGACATCAATGAAGGCTTTGTTCCATTCAAATGGCCAGTAATCAATAGAATGAAGCTGTTGTTAATGTTTTAATCACTTGTCAGCTTTTCCTTTTGTGACATATTACAACCAGTTTAGCATGAATGCTGCATATTTTGAAGTCAGTTGCTCACTTCCCTCACCTCTCACACCTCTTTGATGCATCTCACCTCTCACACCTCGCTGATGCATTTCCTTCTCTTTCTCACCCACTTGCCATCTTTCTCACCTCTTCTTACAGCCTCAGTATTTTCCCTCTTGTCAGCTAGACTCTCTCCATTTCACTCTCCACTCATAGTTTGTTTAAACTGTGCAGCAGTTCACAGTGTTTGCTATTCAACTCACACTTTCATTTCTTTTTCATTTCACATCTCACTCAGGCCCGGATGATGTTGGCTACCCTGGCTTAATGGGGATAAGCCCTTAATGACTATAATTGGAGGACAGAGGGTGAATGGGGCTGTTACTCTGAGTGATCATCTACTTTTAGTATAAATAGAAAACCAAGAGTGCATAATAACATTATACCTTGTGCAAAAATAGAATTCTCAATAAGAGGGGAAACGAAAATGGCTTTGAGGACTGTAGTTTTCCTGTCGACAGTGAGGGAGTCAGATAACAGCAGCTGCTCTGTCTTCTCAAGTATCAATCATTGAATTAGATGTAATGTTTACTTACTTAAGATCTATGGCAAAGTTTCTTTTCCTTTGCAAGGACCCTACATAAGTTACTTGTTTCTTTATACATTTAGGCTCCTCTGAGTTTTTCAAGACTGAAGAAATCTATTAAATGTACTTTTAATAAAAGAAGGTCCAAACTACATAATCTTGAAGCTTTCCCATGATAATTTGGGGTTTATTTGGGGTCATGAGCCAAACCAGTTTGAGAAACACTGATTTACAATGTTGTTAAATATCAGACCACTCCATAGAAATTGTTTTATTTTGTTTAACATTTCGGGGAGTACACTGTCTTGCTGAGAGTTAAATCAGAAGATTGCTGTAACTTGTAATACCTTGCTGTTAAATATGAAGCTAGAATCAGGGTATGTTAGCTTAGCTTAGCATGAAGACTGGAAGCAGGGGAAAAATGCTAGCCTGGCTTTGCAAGCCTGGCTACGCTAGCCTGACTACACTATCCTGACAATGCTAGCATGGCTATGCTAGTCTGGTAGTTAAATAAGAAGATCGACACAAGGCAAGGCAAGTTTATTTGTATAGCACATATCAACAACAAGGGATTTCAGAGTGCTTTGCGTTGAGCATGAAAGTCAGTAAAGCAAAGTATAAATTTAATATCTGTCCATTAAATATGAAGCTGGAATCAGGGAATGTTTAGCTTAGCTTAGCATCAGGACTGGAAGCAGGGGACGAACACTAACCTGACTGCATACCAACACTTATAAATTTTAGCTACACATTATGTTGTTTGTTAATTCAGTGCCGAAATTGAATTGTGAAAATGTTTTGAAGTTATAGGGAATTACATGCAGTGACTTCCTGGATCCTTCAGCCTCATGATGGTGGCGACAGGAATCGCAGACCAAAAACTATGATTAGCTTAGCTTAGGCTAAGATAAGCTAAAGGTCTCTTCTCGCAAAGATGAGTTGTAGTGATCTCTTCTCTGGACTCCCTGCAAGGTAGATGTGTTTTTTTTTTTTTGCCTCACCTTAGTACCAAAGAGGTGACTTTTATTTGGAGTGCTTGTATTGCAAAAGCAATGACATTTAAATTCTGCTTTGATGTTTCTTTCCAGGAACAAAGTTCGTGTTATCTGGATAATCCACTGAACATGGTACAAACACTATTTATGGGGACTGTTTCTTCAATAGAAAGTAGTTTATAGTGAAATCTCTGGATTATGCAAAGTAAGCCTCACAGTTTTTCTGGAAATATAAATTGTGGTGCAGAACAGAAGCAGAAACAGATAAGAAGCTAAGAGAAGAGCTGTGTGAGAAAGTGTTTATTGTAATTTCAGTGTACTGAGCTTTTTTTGAACTCACAAACACTACTGTGCAAGTCATAGAATCTCAATGTAGTACTCCACCAACATTTTCTCATTTGCATGACTCATAGTAAGAAAGCAGCTGCTTCATCACATGAATTTTAGTCAGCTCTCAGGTTTTACACTAAGGCCCTGTGTGCCTATTCTGGATCATTTACGCTGGTTTGAAGGTACAGAGGACAGAAAGAGTGCAGCTCGTCCTGCAGCCATGTACAACTAATGCATTTTAACAAGCCTTCGAACAGATGGTTTGTGTTTTCTGCATGTAGGGGTGTGTGTTTATATATGTAGGAGAGAGTGTGTGAGCGAACAGGTTCGAGTGTGTGCATCGAGAGTTCAGCATGTTTGGACAAATGAAGAGAATCTGGAGAGGAAAGAGAATGTACTGGTGTTAAGAGCTGGAGAGGCGAGATGTGTCCTGCACAACATTTCAGTGAAGCAGTTATGTAATCACAGCCAAGGTAGGGCGAAAGAGCTGTACTGTAGAACCAGGCCTTGTGTAAAATCTATCATCTATTATAGATCTGTCACACAGGCCCACATGGCTCACCTACTGCACTTCACGATGTCTTTACAAAAGCTCTGCAAATCTCTATCTGTTATCTCCTCTTCTGTCTGATATGTGGGCGGGCCGTGGGATCACTTCTGGATAGAAACAGTCGTCCATGCAAAGGTTGGAGTACCTGAAAAAGCACTTTGAATACAATCTGTGAGCTCATGTTTGCAGCTGTGCTTAACTCCCAATCATTTTGTCACAATCCTGGAAACAGACACATTGCCTGCATCATTTATCACTTAGGATGGCCTAGAAAAACATTTTATGGTGAATTACACCTCCTCCTCCTCCTCCCCCGAAGCGATTTAGTGTTTTCTTTTTCTTTTTTTTATTGTATGTGCCACAGTACTTACCCCCTACAGGAACCCACACAAATAATCCAGTTGTCGCATAACAGTGTCTTGGCAATCTTTATGTTGAGTTATGCTTTTCAGTCACAGTGCTGTTTCGAGCAGGCAGAGGTGCACGGCATTGTTTCTTTGTTTGAGAAAAACAGAATAAACTCTCCATGATAAATCGCTTGTGACAGATTATGTGATTTAAGACTACATTTGGGGTTCAAGGAACAACCTATGCTGTTCCATTCGGCCACTCAAGGCTATGTGTGCTCTCTAATGGAGTGGGCGGTAGCCAATGACTTCTGGTCATTCAGAGGGAGACTGGCTGTCATTATGCATTTGTATTAAATCTTAGGTCACACAGGGTTTGTAAGCTGTCTATTTCAGCTGGAGTGTGATTTGTTTGCAACTGTCCATAGATTCGATTAAGCTACCTTAATAAATTTTAAGACTAACTCCTTTGGGTCGATCATAGTCAAGGACTTTGTTGTTGGTTACAGCCATTTATTAATTATTAAAGGATTACCAACCAGGAATTTGAAGAAAAATGTCATTCTTAATAGCATCACAGTGTTAAAGCTATTAAATTTAACATTGGTGTCATTAAGAAAAAATGTCCTTTTTGTTTTTCCTCTGATAACATACAAACAGCTATGAAAAGCCCACAGGCTTCTCACAAAATAAACATTAGTGGACTCAGTCATTCAAATGAAAGCTCAATACGGGACCGATCAGTAAAATTATTGTTTGTATGTTCCAGGTCCATCAGAAACACCTCGCAAATAGGCTCTAAGGTCAAAAATATCAAATTTATCCTTTTATTTGATGTTTGAAAGTGATAATAATACACTAGCTTAGCAAAAACAGAAACTCTCGCTTTCCCTCACACACGCACACCAAGATTACACAGACTTACAGACTGAAAAATAAAGATTCATTTTAAGATACATTTTGAGAGAGCTGTACATTTTAGTTGGCAGTCTGATCCATAGTTGAGGGGAAGTGAGAAATAAAGTTGCATAAACCTGGACTACCTACGTTAGGGTCAGACAGTGTCCACCGTACTGTCGTTGATTGTAGTGTTAGTGAAGACCGTTAAAGGCTGGGTTTGGAGGGTTACTTTGGAAATGTAATTGGTTACAGATTACTAGTTACCCTATTTAAAAGTGCAAAAAGCAACTATTTCAAATGCTTTAAGTTATGTAACTTACAACATTTAATTACTTTTTGATTACTTTTCTTAATTTCTAACCAATGTTTTTAACTTTTAACCATTTTCAAATGTTTAAACCAGGCTGTGTTAATCTTAGTGTAGCACGCAACACTTATTGGGTTACATACCTGCAGAAGTTTCCTCAGGTTTGACGGGAAAAATTTTGACATTGATTGCATTTTATCAGTTAGTAATCATATCTTGCATTGTGTTGTAATGTTCAAGCCTTTTTCTGGTTTCTGAATAAAATGTTCAATTTTCCAGCACTGGAATATGTTTTTATCCGTAGACATGCTCTCAGGCAGGTTGTTTAGCTTCGAGCGGCTGCAGCAGTGTGAATTGATTTAATTGGCAGACGTTTTGCACTGCAAATTCAAACAAGAGCAACAGTCAAAAGCATCAGAATAGCATCAAACTTCACTAAACAGCCTTGAATGGAAATGGCAAAAGAAGGCATTGTTCACATGCAAACATGCAACTT
>JAQFJA010000023.1:21074360-21086790 GCA_029874485.1 Naso brachycentron
TTCTGAACTTATATGCACAGCTCAACGTAAGCTTAAATGTTTCTCCGAAGTTTCTGTCACTAACAATGACCTGTGTGTCATGTGGGAGGTGCCCAGGGGAGATTTCTGATGAGGTTGGGGTGGGGGGGGGGGTTGTTTTTGTTTTTTGGCCTACCATTGTGTAATAGTCCGTGTGGCTCCATACAACAGCAACACATCAATGACTGTTTGAACTCCCCTGTCTGGTGCAATTTAACTAGGGAGTTTTTCATTCACATCTTTTCACTTTTATTTGTAATATATCTGTTCAAAGTTGCCTGACCATCTGCATGAGGGGTGATTGATAAATTTGTGGTGTAATGTAGACGTAGATAGAGTCATATAGCTCCTGCCAACGGCAATAGCTCTTTACACCAAGTCACTTTGAAACACTTTTCACATGGAAATTTTACACTTTATATTCAGTCTACCTCATTGCCTCTCCATGAACCTGAACAACATGCAACTTGCAAACTCTCTGTATGTAGTACATTGATATTCTGTGTTTATATTCTCTGGGTTTGTTTTTAGTCCTAGTTTATATTCACGTTTACGTTTTTATATTTTTAGTGTTTATATAGTGCACTGTAAGTGTATTTTCTATACATATCATATTTTAGTGAAATCCATCTATATAACTATGTGTATGCAGGACTGAAACTGACAAAATCAAAAAATAAATAGATGACTCAATAAATAAATAAAGATGCCAAAAATGACACATTTTATTATAGTTCCCTTTGTATTTATTAATTTTTCAATGTATTTTCATATTATTTATACATCATTTTCACTTTTCATATTTGTTTGATTTTCTATTTTTAAAATTCGTCATTAACTAATTTTTGTGTTTTTGTAAGTGTTATCCCCCCTCTCAAATAAAAGCATGTCAAGGGAGGACAACTTTACACCTATTGGTTGATCGACATCAGAGTGCATGGATGAGCACCAAGTCACTTATTTATTTTTGATTTTGGCAGTTTAAGTCCTCTACATATGTGTGATTATCTGTGTAATGACTGAATAACCTGCGGCTATAACAAGTGAACTTCTGAATTTGGGATCAATAAAGTCTAAGTCTAAGACTAAGTTACGCACATGTGCAGTTTAACTCTTGAAATGATTATGCTGAAAGTTTGAGGTTTATATCATTTGTGGTTTTTCTGTTTCAGTTCATTAAGAATTTCAAGTCAGCACTGCCTGAGAAAATGGACAACATCAGCCTTCGTGCAGACGTCCTCTACCTTCGTCTCAAGGGCTCACCGCAGGAGGTCCAAGTGGACATGTAGGCAACATTCAGGGTGTCCCTTCTTAAAGCATGCTGCAGAAGTGGGTTGAGGGAGACGACTGCACAGAGGCCGATGTCGGCTATTTTCTCATTCTGATTTGCAATTTTTAATCGCCCTGCTTGTGTGACTCTTGTGCCCGTTTATCTATCTGCTGTTGGTCTTTTCGTCTGCTAAGTTTTGTCAGTCTGGTCTGTCTTTTTGTCTGCAACTCAGATAAGCGACCAATCAATGTAAATGAGGTCTGAGGGAACAAATTGTTTGTCTGGCCCAGCTCTTCCTCTCTGTCCTGATCGATTCAGCAGCACGACCTCGGAGCTCCTCACTCCTCTAAAAGTTTCCTCATGAACTCACTGGCTGTCCACATGTCTCCCCCCATCCTCATCCTCCAACTCTCCTTCATTGCTATTTTTCGTCTTCCATTTTTACATCTCATCATAAATCAGCTCCTTTTAGCTTCTCTTTCCTCACTTCCCCTTTCCTCTTGCCTTATTTCCTCTCATCTATTACCTAATTATCAAATATCCTCTACTTCTTTCACCTCTAACTTGTCTTTTTCTTCTAAAAATGTCCTCTTTAAACTTTGCTTTTTCTTCTTCCTCCACTCATTTTCTGTCTCCTTTTGCTCATAGAAAAGGTTGTAAAAACTCATTGAATATTTCATTGGCGAAACAATGTGGAATCTCTGATGAAAGAGTGCTATTTTGCTCACATAAACAGTACGCTTCCCTCTTTAGATCACTTCCCTTTATGAAGGTATCACTTCGGAAGAAGTAGCGCACTGGTAAACGATCACGACTTGAGAAAATGAGAGTTTTTCCTCCCAATAAAACATCAATTTACAGTGTAGGTGTGTTGCAGCAGGGCTCCCTGATGGTGCTCTTGAACATAACCCTCCAGGAGTGTGTGGGAGTCACAAATCTAAACTGCATCATTAAGACCAAACATAAAAATCTTTTATCTCTTTCTCCCTGTCCTTAAAGAACGTTGTTGATGCTGAAGTAACCTCGGTGTGACTCAACACTGCTGATTAAAAGTGCTTGTGAAGACATGAGACTGCGGATGAACTGAAAGATGAAAGGGAGAGGTGTCCGTCCACAGCATCTGATCAAATGCTGCTCTCCCTCAAGGAGCCCACAGCGTCCTTTGAGCAGCCAGCAAGAGGCCATGTGAGGACAGCAGAGACGGCCATTAGTTACAGAGCTGACAGGGAAGTGACAGAAAATTCTAACTGGTGGCCAAGCACCCAAACAAGCTTAGAGGGGGCTTGAAAGGAGAAGATAATGAGCTGAAAATAAAGGAAATACAAAAGATACCCCCCCATTCATCTCACAGGAGCAGTTTAGCAATTCAGTGAAGATACACGCAAAACAGAAGATGGTCACAGATGTCATATGCAGTTATTTCACACAGGGAATACCAGATCCTAAAAGCACTTCTGGGCTCTGTTTCCTCAAAGCACCCTAAAGACGATCATAAAGCCCCTGTTACAAAGCTTCTCACAGATACTTTCTAAAAGCATCGTAACCGAAGAAACATTTTAAGTTCTTCCTGCCCTCTAATCTGCCAGATGAAACTGCAACACAGTTAATTTATCTGTTCATGGTTTGTTTATTTTTATCAATCATTAAGTCCATACTTATATCATGACCACTGATATTCTCTGTGTATAAAGTGGGTTTCTTTACGAGATGAGAGAAGATCTTTAAATGCAAAAAATAAATAAATAAACAGCCTTACAGGCATGAGGAAGATACAATTACAGATGATTATAAGAATTTATTTAACCAGCTTTTAAAGGAATTATTTATAAAATTGTCAATTTACATGAAATAGTCATGAATTGTGCATAATGGTGTGTGCCCATTTCTATCACTATTCTTCCCTTAGTTACTTAAGCAAAGGGCGATGCAGTGCAACCTAAGCAGTAGGCATTTTCAGGACCGCAGGAACTATTTTATAGTTCTAAGAACCTCCCATTTTAAAGCATACACCCTGCAGGAACCGTGAACTCAGTGCTTTATGTGGGCCAGTACACACTGGTACGCAGTACTCCTACTACTAGATTTTACCCCCTGGCATACTGGGACCTTTTTATCATGTACCGGGACCTCTCACAAGCTCCCAGCACCTTCCTGTCTTCCCTATGTCACACATAGCTTACACTACATAAGGGTGCACTACGTGATGCTCATCTCTTTTTTTCGGGAACTACTTGATGCTCACTCCTTTGTTCTTGTGGAAGGGGAACGTCACATTAATGCTAACTCACAAGTCACAACAATGTTGGATGAAAGGGGAAAAGCAAAGGAATTGAAAACAGACAGTACTGTTGGCGTGGCTAGAAAAGGGCACAAAGAGAACACGAACCAGAACTGATTCTGATGACGACACAGCTCTCTGTCAAATACAGAGGCAGGAAATTAAAAGCAGTTTGTTTAATAAATTAATTTTGTGAAAATCAGCATTATCGTCTAGTATGTTTTATTCACTTCAGAAATTCAGATCATAGACTGTCAATTGACAATATGCCGATACCAGCCGTCCGATTCTCATGCCAACAGGCGAATAAAGTGAGCACCGGCACTTATTTTTTTCCCCTTAAAGCACTGCGTGAGCTAATGTAGTTCTTAAACTACGTTTGGAGGAACTTTTTTAGCTCAATCTCCAGAGTAGGTACTTTTAAAACACCAGAGGAACTATAGTGATGTAAGCATGTGTTGATTGATTGAACTCAACAACCAGCTCCGGCAACTGCCATTTTTAAAAAACAGACAGCCGTGTCAACAAGACAACACAAAACACCAACCAAGAGCTCGTAAAGAGAACGTTGTTGTTGTTGTTGTTGTTGTTATGCATCTTCTTTGAAATTTAATGGCATTCATTGAGAAGATTAATGATACATTATCTCCACATTCTAGACAAAAGTGGAGCAGCAAAGCCATATCCTTCATTTGTTGTTGTTGTTGGTGTAAGCCAAGCTAAAGTTATGCAGTAAATTGCGTGAGAGTACTTATGTCGCTTCAGGGGGTTCCTGTTGGCGGTGCAAATGTCAATAGAAATGAAAAGACCCTAAATATGTTTAGTTCACCAGGAACTCCCAAGTGCACAGTTCTCTCATTTCAAGAACTGTTTGGTCCAAAAACGCCCAATGACGACCAAACTTTGATGGTCAGAGGTGTAAGCTAGTGGAATTTCAATGCATCAGCAAATAAACAGTACAGATATTTCATCCTTATTTTTCAGTGCACCATAGAAGTAAAAGGGACTTTTATGTGTCTAAGCCTGTGCCTTCCATGTTAAATTTATTTCATTTTGTTGAGGTGCCACTTTCACTGAACTCTGTTTTCTTTTTCAATACCTCCTGTCCTCTTAAATTAGTGTGTTTACTCACCTACGTTCTTTAGAAATATCCACACAATCTGGACTAAAGTGCAGTGTCTAGCAGCCAATTTGTTTACAATCCAAGGGTTTGTTTTCTCACACCTCCAGCAGGTAACATGTATCATTAAACTGGCTAGCTGGAATTTGCCATTGATGACTTTAAGTTAGGCTACATTTTCACAAAGTACTCAGTAATTCTAAGTTCTATTGCACCCTTTGCTTTTGTGTACACTTTGCATTTTATGCATCTTAGAGTATCTAATGTATAATAGTTGATGTGAAGTTACAGCCTAGGAAGCTTTGCCTTTGTATTTGCTTTTAAGTGTCGTTTGCAAGTATTCAGCGGCAGCAGCCTCAGTGTGCTGCTTTAGACACATCAGAGAAATCAGTTTAAGGTATGTGGTCAGTCACACAAAATAATGACTGCACTCATTCCATCTGGCTTTTGATTCCTGATCGGTTAAAAAACAACAGCAGGCTTTAAAAAGGCACATTAAATCTAGCTGTGAAACTTCCTAACAGCCATAGAAGCACAATTTTATTCAAGTTTTCTCCAAGAGGAGGAAAGAAAATGGACGTCCATTTCATTGAAAAATAAGCCTAATATTCCAACGTTTGCCAATCTCTCACCCGAGTCATGCGAAGAGTGGAAGCCCGAGGCTACAATATTGACTATGCAGCTTGTTCAGGGCACACATTACATGGCTGGCCCTGCGTACATTTATATCCATGACTGAAGTGCATGTGCCCCGCTGCAGCTGGATCCTGCATAATTCATGATGTGTCAGAGTTCTCCACTCACTGGTGTCTGTCTGTCAGCACTGTGTGTCCCCTGTCCCTCCCCATCCATTCCCCTTGAATGGTAATGACAAGCCACCGAGTGCGCTGACACACACGGCCGCAAACAAACAGAAACACATTAACACTCTGTCACATGTGCACAATTACACATAAAAATGACACAAACCATTAAACACATACACACCACAAAACACAATGGGGACACAGGTTTATAATCTGCAAACTCTGAGCTCATCCTCATCCTCATTGTGTGTGTATGTGTACTCATAGGTGTGCGTGTCTGCACTGCCTTCAAGAGCTCCTGTTTGGTGTCTTATGACAGGCCGTCAGTCTGCCGCTGCAGCAGCAGAAGTGCTGGAGTCCCTGGGGAGGCCTCTAAAAGCTCACAGGGTTCTGGGGGTGGGGAGCCCAGACTTAGTGAAAGCTTTTCCATGTTCATCCACGCAGCTCCGCTTCTCCTCCTCCTCCTGCAGCACCGACTCCGCCGGCCTCATTCCGCATCCAAATGCAGAGAAAACTCACTAACCCCTACTCTCTAACCACCCATCCCTGTCCTTGCATTTCCCATCTCGCCGCTGCATCTGTCAGTTTTCACCGACATCTCTGTATCTTCCTTTCCACTTCACCTTCTCTCACCCCCCTGCTTGTTGCCTCCATTTCCTCTCCCTCCTCGAATTTTGCATCTGTCACTCTCCCCGTACGTCTCCATCTCTTCTCCCCAAACTACTGCTCTCAGCCCCCTCCTTCTTCCCTTCCTCCCTCCCTTCCTCCTCCGCACCCGTAGAGCAGCATATCCAACAGTACATTAACCTCCATACATCTATGTGAGCCTCTCCAGTAGACACTTGCCTCACTGGGAGCTCCTGTCATAGTGTGAGGAGACAGTGAGAAGGACCATCCTTTCACACTGAATGACTGCTGAAGTCTCCCAGCAGTGCCAAAGGCTTTAGACCTGTAGCCTCGATGGTGGTCCTGGACTATAAAACCACAAGAAAAAAAAACCACGAGGACGGTAGCTGTCACGAAGCTGACTCGGACGAGACTGGGAAGAATGTCGGGGGGAGGAGGGAGGTAGATGTGCACACTGAGGCAGCAGCAGAAGAGACAAACATCTTGTCGCCCGAGGCATGAGGAGTCTGCAAGAGGCTCACCACGCGTTTGCGCTTGTTTGTTTTCGCGTCCCCGAATTTCTAATTCTTATCAGTATCAATGATGAGAGAGAGAAGTCTAAAAACAGACTGATCCCCGAGCCAGCATTCATCCCCTGATTCCCCTCATGATGTGATTAAAATTAGACAAGTGTATTTACAGAGAAAGCAGTTGTTTCAGTCACATTCAACGGAGAAAATATGATCTTAGATGACAGTAAAACATGTTTTCTCACCTAATTTTGGTGGCATCTGCCCAACTTTCAGGGTATCTGCCTCGGCCTCAATACAATAGAGTTGAATGCAAATTGCATGTGATGCTTAAAGTGTTAAAAAATAATGCTGAAAGGAAATGTTTAACATTTTTTAAAAATACGTCGCTCACTTTCTTGCCAAGCGTAACATGAGTTAATTGATCAATTAAAAGGACAGAATTGAAATATGCCTCTGGGCTTTCTCTTGTTTTATCTTTGTGACAAATGTGTTCAAAGATGGAATGCCCTATGTGAATTATTTATACGTCATATATCTTTTATAGGTGTTTTGCCAGTAAATCACTAAACAAACAAACATGATGCCAATGTCATATCTGTTTGTTACATACGGAGCTGCAGCCTGGAGATACATAGCGTAGCTTAGCATAAAGTCTGGATACAGAGGGAGCAGCTAGCCCACTGAAGGTGTGTAATTGTCCTACTTGCATCTTTAAAGCTCAAAAATAAATATCTCATATTTAAATCTCAAATTTATTTTATTTTATTTTATTTTAGTTTGTGTGTGTGTGTGTAAGTACAAAAAGAAAAGTGTAGTAAGTGACTTCCTGGTGTCTTCACTTACCTGACAACAAGTTTGACACAGCAACCGGTTAAGAAAGAGTCCACAAAATAAAACCAAAACTTGTCAATGTTACTTTTTGTGCATGTGTGTGTGTGTGTGTGTGTAGACAAAATAGGAAGATATAATGTGTTAATTTAGTACAATTTTTTCTTTCCCTTCCGTTAGCTACATTTCTCTCCTTTTCTAGTCTTTAGGTCAACTCTCTACTGGCTGTAGCTTCATATTCAACGGACAGACATAAGAGTGGTATTGATCTTATCATCTAAGTCTTGGAAAGCAAAAAAGATTATTTCCCCAAATTTCTGTTCCTTCAAAGGAAAGACTTACATTTTAGCTGTGAAAAAACTGCCCTTGAACTACTCACAGAAGACAACTTGTTGCCATAAAATTTATTATTATTCAGACTAACAGACACTAATTCTGCATATTATTGGTTTTTTTTTTAACGCCATTCCCTATTTTTACCTCAATCAAATCTGATTGACTTTGTATGTCAATTAAACTACTCTCAATATAGTTCAGGATTTGTGACATTGTGAAATTTAATATACAGAATAAACTTTTTTTTTAACATGGTATGATCAGTCTTGCATGGTGACTGGCCACAATAACAGATAAGACATAAGTGTAATCTAATAATATGTAAGGGTGTCATTAGGTTAAATGGATTTTTTCAATGCAGTGAGAACAATAAACAAAAGTCTATCTACTGCACTAAATTGGGGTGAAGACAGAAACGTCAAAACCTGGACAAATGATAACAAAAGTGTGCTATGCAAGATAACAGAACCATTTTATTTACTATATGTTTTGTGAATTTCAAATAGAGGCATCAAATAAGAAAAACAATTGCAATGTAACACAAAGCTAGTGCTACTGATTCACAGGTAGACAATCGATGTCACGAAAAAGCCCAGGCACACTGCTCTGTTAAGGTCAAGAAAAGGTTAAGAAAATCTATAAGTCCATTGTGGTCTTTCATTGAGAGTTGGATTCTGCTGGAATGAGAGAGACAGATGTGAGTGAAAATTCACCAGCGTGACTGAAGCCGTGTGTTCACTGTGTGTGCAATCGTTTGACCCTGTCTGTGGTAGTTATGTATGGGTCTTCTTAATCATGAAGCCAAGACTGTTCAATTTTTATACTAACGAAACCATGTGCTTTTACTTTTTAGGGAATTAATTTGTTATTCATGTATTTCTAACTAAATCTGACCACAATATGATGGATCTGATGAAAAAAAAAAATTGTGTTGGGAGAAAAAAAACAACAACAAATAAATGTTTTATTTATTTGTAGTTCTCTTCTTTTAAGATACTGAGCGATGAACAGAATCACCTTGGACAGAGCTGCTGTTCAAGATTTCTCCTTTCACAAACACTCCTGCAACTGTTTTTTGTGCACAGGAGACACAAAGGAGAGTGAGGTTAGAGAGGGAGACTCAAAGAGAAAGGCAGGGATCTAAAACACTATAGAAGGTAATGAAATATATGATTGCCTGGTCTGTGCCTTTTCTAAGAGCTCCTCAGAACCTCCTCTACTGCAAAATGGGGAGGAGGATAAGTCATAATGGTTAGGTGTGTTAACACATTCTCCACACACACACACACACACACAGTAACACATACACTCCCCTTCCTCAGCATCTCTGAGCAGCACCATGAGGAAATTCATTTACTTTAAGACGGGCAGTAAAAAGGACGCCTCGTAAAAAAGGTCCTTTATGTGCAATCAATATCTGAGCCAATGAGCAAGCAGAGAGGCTCCGTTTGCTTCACTCAAACACAAGCGCACACACTGAGCGAACTGTCATGACTTGACTTTCTATTAGCTCGGCCGCTCGTCTCCTGAAGGACACTCCGTGAAAAGGTTGAAACAGGTTATGAGAAAGGTGTTTCTGCTATAGATTCGACATATGGTGGAGCTGTCACAACCACAGGGATTATAGTCTTTTCTTGGTTACTTTAAATCAGCAGCACTGCAGGGGAAAACACATTGAAAAGGATCACAGCCCACAGCCTTATCACACTGTTGTGTTTGACATATTTTTACACGTACGAGAACAAGCAGAGATACGGTCTTTGCTATGAACACAGGCTGACTTAATACTTGGTTAAGTTATCATGCTCTATCGGATGCTGTGCATCTGGAGTTTGTGCAACTGTAATTTGGATATGGCAGGAGTCTATGAGGACCAATGCCACACTGATTAATATGGGCTGTGATATGGGTAATTCCCATACTGCTGCAACTGCATTTCAAATCTTGCATCGGGCCACTGGACGAGGTACAAACTCATTATTCACCACGGAGCGCCGACCCACACTGTCTGACACACACACAGCTACAAACGCGCACACACACACACACACATACACACAGCGAATATAGCAGAGAGTGAGCGCTTGAAACATCTCGGCATTTGAAGATCAGCTGTTTGGTCAGGGTCAGAGGGAAGGAAACTCCACAAAGTAAAAACTGTCACTGCAAGAGCCCGGATATGCCAAGATATCTAAAGCGACGACTTTAATCTCAAATAGCCTTCTACAGTTGTCTCCTGTCCTCTTTCTGTTTGTCCTTTTCCTCTAAGATCTGAAGATTGCAAAGCACCCCTTCTTCCTCTTTCTCAATCTGTCTCGTACATTCAGGCAAAAGTCTTCCCTGAGCTTTTTCAGAGGAGAGAAACGTCGGAGTGGAACTTAAACGAACGCTTACCTGTCTCGCATCTCTTGCCGGTAAATCCTTGTTGACAAACGCAATTGTTAGGTGAGACGCAGGTTCCTCCGTTCTGGCACAATCCGTCACACATTGCTGGAGGAAGACCAGAAGAGAAGAGCCATTACTCTCCAAGATTAACGAGCATTAACTACGTAATTAGACCAGCAGCAGCATATGTATTTGCATACAGAATAAGAGCTAATTTGGTGATGTGATTCATTACAGACTCTCACGATATTATTTTCACATGATTAATGGATCTCACCAAGGTTAATTCAAAAATGTTCATTATCCATGCGCAGGCTGTTAGTTAATGGGTCCCCAAAACACAGAGAAGTCATTGAAGTTGACAGAATGCAATGGAAATAAATTGAACACATTCACAAATCTGCATTTCAAGAATAAAGACTTAGAAACAAAAAAAACCCCTGGCCAATAAAAGAAACACACACAGGTTCAAAGCAAAAATGTTGGATCCCACTGAATGCATCTAAAAACATCTTTCATCAAGCTCTCCCTCTGCCCTCGCAAGCCTAATAACTGGTTAATCGTTTAAGTCCATTTTTATTTCCCATTTCCTTGTTTTCTTTCTCATATTCTGTATAAAATGGAATAATCCAAGCCTTTTGATTTGGAAAAGGAATTAATTTGATGACATCAGACTGGTCCTAATATGCTGTGATGGGCATTTTTCAACATTTCAAGACTGAGCAAATTAATTAGGAAAGAAAAATATCATCACTTCTAGCCATTTTTAGACTTTATAAAGCTCCCCAGATAGAATGTAAAACATTTTAACAGGACGTGTAGCATCCCCATCACAACTAAACTGATACTTGGAAAATCAGTGTAGTTCCCCTTAAATAGATTTCTAATCAGGGGATTGATTAAACAGGTAAGGTCAAGTCAATTTTCTAGTAGGAGGATAGATTACAAATAGAGCCGTAGACAGAAGGAAGCTCTCATTAAACCTTTTTCACAGAGGACTTTGCAGTTTGTGCCTCTGAGAGGATGAACACAATACAGCACATATGGGGATGATTTATGGTTTGAAATCACCAAAGATCAGCCCATAATGAGAAATTATACAGACTAGACATGTTCCAATACCGATACCAGTATCGTAAAATGCCTCTGATACCTTCACAGTTAGCTCGGTTAGGTTGGACAAACGTTACATACCTGAATGCAATTATTCTTTGCTGCTCTAAAACAGCACACAGAAAGTTGCAATGTGCTGCCACTAGCAACTACTATTTTTAAGAGTGGCGAAGAGGAATAGAGAGAGCCAACAGAGCTAGCAAAATGTCTGCACTTGGCAATATTTTTAACTGCAAAGCCCCACGAGCAAAGAGGTGATGTGTAAGAAATTAGATTTTGCTAGATTTTAGTTTTTTAGTTGCTGTTGCACTGCTGTTTTAAAGTGTGTTATAGTTAAATCCTTTTATTTTGCTATATAATGATTACACCTTAAGTTTTAAAGGAACTGCAATTTTTTTTTTTTGTCCTGGTATTTAATCGGTACTGGTATCGACTGATATGCACATTTATCGGAATCTGTATTGGAAAAGAAAAAAATAATATTGGAACATCACTAATTCAGACATGCAAGAAGACATGTGAATATGTATCTTTCATTGGTAAATTTTGCATTAACAATCGTAGATTAGTGAGGTGAAATCTTAATTTCAATTATCGATTAATCTTTAGACAAATTATGGATTAGTCTTTAGAAATAGTCATGATTCTTTTTGCAAACTGTTCTTATGTAGGAGGGGGATAGACTGTTGATGTTTGGGACAAAACCTCAACAGCAAGCATTCTGTCTGAAAAAACAAAACAAAACACCCACATCCACAATGTTCAAATTTCTATGAGCAGAGTTAACAAGAATTGAACTCTCAGCAGAGTGCACATCTCCACCAGGTGTGTCTGACTGAAACAAAGGAAGGTAAAATATCTCGGGTAACAGATAGTAAGGGCCCTATTTTGACAGTCTAAAGCGGACGGCGCAAGTGTCATTGCTAGTTTGACACCGGCGCAGTTGTCATTTTCACGCCAGGCGTGAAGACCAGGCATGTTGGTCTAAAAATGAGGAGTGGTCAGGCGCATTCATGGCGATTGCTATTTTGAGGGCGCAGAAAGCAATTGCGCGATTGTACAACAAAAACCTGGTCTGAAGTCAATGGCGCAGTATTTCACTGTTATTTTAAGGGCGCATTATCAAGATAGTAATAT
>JAQFJA010000023.1:21086890-21104665 GCA_029874485.1 Naso brachycentron
TTTTCCGCCGTCAAAATAGCAAAAGTCAACTTGGACACGCCCTAATGCGCCTTGCGCCTTACGCCTTGCGCTTTAGACTGTCAAAATAGGGCCCCAAAGCACTGAGTGCAATGCCTCCATCAGCATAGTCTCACTTTTGTGAAGACGTAAAGAAGAGTGTAATGTGTAATTGTGTACTGTAACCGATTGTGCTGGGTTTACTTGTTTAAATATCTACATAAAGTTAACAAAGAACCAATAAACAGTACAAGTCAAAACTTCTCACTTTAACATTGTTATTTACTTAAAACACTTTATTATTTTGAACTGTGCAACACAGCACACAAAATATAACCCTTTCTTAACTCCCTCTAAACCCTAAATTAAGACTTTTAAATATCACTCTGTTCTCAGTCTGGGCTCATTAGAGTCAAGATGGTGGCAGATTTAACAAAAACAAGATTTATTTATCTTGTCTGAGGTCTAACTTTAGTGGATCATAACATACCAGGTGAAAAAGCTTCTACAGATGTTCTGGTTCTACGTGAGAGCTGAAACAACACTCTAAATTGAAGCAGTTGTTGGTCACTCGCAGATCGTATGAGCCAATTTAGAGGAGGGAGGAGTCAGCAAACAGAGCAGTCAATAAAACAGGATTTTGTAGGTTTTTTTAAAACCTTGTAAATCACTGCAACCATAAGAGGGAATTGAGCAAACAGTCATAAATGTGCACAAAAACATTAGGCTGATTGGTCCAGCAGTATACCAGATTAGCTTCAGTAAGTCAGTCAGACAGACAGATGGACGGATAAAGACAGACGGATGAACACACACAACCAAACACATGTTCATGAAACAGGTACATTTAGCTACAGAAACAGGCATGTTTGAAGGTTTAAAGGTTGTTTCATATATTTTGCTTATTTATGGAGTAAGCTTTTAAGCAAAATGTCCTTTATTTCTGATGGATCATTCTGAATAACAGTCATGATTCTGGTCAATTTTAATTGTAGATCCTGAGACTGACAAAAAAGTTATTTGTTTGTAATGAAATGCAAAAGATTCTTCATGTCTGACAAATGTTTTACCACTGCATTGGTACTTTGGTGTCTTGTATTAGCACTTTTTTGTGCACGGCTGAGTACACATAACTAACATGGTGGTGGTTACCTTTGCAGACTGTCCCGTTGCCGGTGTATCCCGGCTTGCAGGAGCAGCTGTGGCCTCCGACCATGTTAAAGCACAGGGCGTTCTCATCACAGTTGTGGAGCCCGCTGAGGCACTCGTCATGCTCTGAAGACATAAAAACACAACAGACATCATTGCAGGCAAGCTCTTTAGTCTTATAGACATTTTGATTCTATATTTTTAAAATATGTTAGAAAAAAGCAGCAGCAATGCAAACGTCATCCACACATCTGCAAAACTAACTACTATCAAGAAAATAACACTTGATTTAAGAAAACTGAATGCTTATTTTCCTCGCAAGTATGAGGAATGATGGCATCCAGCTGGTAATTTGTTTTACTTTCATTACGAAAAAGAGATTTGAGACTCAGTCTTGGATTAAATGACTTGATAGTAAGACAGCTGTGGGTCTACTAATAAGACATCAGTGACAAACAGCCGGCTGGAGGACGATCCATTTCTCTATCTCCCATCACGATCTGTCATACAAAATTGTGTCAGATGTTTTGCTGTAATGTGCTTTTCTTTCTTGGCACAATGTGAGGGATGGAGCAGACTAAATGATGAATTTGAGTTTTATAAAAACTGGAAATAAAGTCACTTCATTTACTAACTCACTTCATTCACACATACGTATACATGAGGTTTTCTATTGAGCATTTTGAGCCTCTGGCTGTTATTCTGAATGTTGTGAGTTTGTACAAGTGGTCGTCAAAAAACCAAAAGAAATGTTTTCTGTAAGTTTCACACAAGCGTCAATGAAATGTTCCCTAAAAAGCACAGGACATCCTGAGCTTTTGTTGCTGCTGCGGTGGAGTCACTGATTCGTTTTCCTATGAATATCCCACTGACAAGCTTGACTAATGGCTACAACCCATGACAACAAACCGTGTCCAACTGGCAAACAAACCTCTTCAACTCTACCTGGAGAGGAGACTGGGGTGGCAAAACAAAATGCAATAAAGGCCTGGAGAATAATAATACAAATATTGCAATGATTCCACATAAAAACCACAGTAAAATCAGAGTTGAATAAAGCAGAAAACAAGCTAAAGCAGCTGCTGCCCCTCCAAGGAACTTTCATTTTGTGTTGATTGTAGCGGCGCGTGTGGACAAAAGCAGTACTGCTTACTGTCGTACTAAATGTACTTTGTGTCCCTACAGGCACATCGAAGGATTATTATAGATTGTGTGGAATTATAAAGTTCTTTAACAGTACAATATATGTGAATGTGTCTCCACAGAGTGCTGTGTCTCTTATCACTTATAACTGAGCTGAGATTGTTTAGTATCTTATTTTGTTACTATAAAAACTTCATGCTGGGTGGAAAATGAACCCCAAATAATGTGGATGAGACCATTAAGACGACAGGTTACTAATGGTGAACAAAACCTCACTTTTTAAGTGGTCTCCTTGTCATAATACAGCCCTCATCTTGTGTTACCTTTCTAAAAAAAGAGTCATAATGCCTTTTACAGATGGGAACAAAACAAATAGGCCTCTTTGGAAATTAAAAGCTTTAACGGAGATCATTTGAAGCTGCAGGGGAGAGTTTTTCTTATTTTCATGATCAAAACAGACCCCAGTGTCTCTATTCAAATTTTACTGTCATTAAAAAATGTGATTTGAGGTCTGCCTAGGCTCCTGGATCTGAGCTCTTCACATTAGTTTTAGCTGTCATTAGAGTGAATAAAACCAGTTGTTAAAGCCTGACCAATATTTCCCTTTGTCGATATTATCGGCTGCTAATTAATGCTGAGTCCCCTTGAACGGAAGTCAATCACACTGTGCTGACTTACTGAATCCCGAGGCCTCCGTGTTTGTTTACATGGTAAAATGTTTCTTATTTTTAATCCCTGCTGCAGCCAAGACATCCAAACTGCAAAACCAATTGAAAATCTCATCAGATGCCAGCTTAAGATTTAAACTAAACAGTTAGAACAAAAACAAAAAAACAACAACTGTGGATCATTTAAGCCCTCTCCCCTGCTGCACGAACATGCATTTCAATGCACGCCCTTCATCTGTTCCTGAACACAAAGGCAGATCTTTATCCCTCAGAGACACACAACAGAAGAACACTTTTCTATTGTACTTTTCAAGATTTACATAAATGTTGCTTTTTGATAAGTGCTTGCTTACCGAGGACTACGTCAGCTGAAGTGCAGGAAACTTTATGGACTTGTTTTAACCCTCAGAAATCTTTTCTTCTTTTAACAACTCTTGACCCGAACGATGCACAAACAAAAAACAGAAAAAAACAAGACAAAACAAAAAACAACATCCATCTCTTGGCAAGAAAGCCATCTCACTGAAGTGTTTGTAAATTAGCCAGAAAACTTTTTTTCATTTGGTAGTATCATGTATTCATATCGTAGAGAACTTTCAAAGGCCACCGAAAGGACAAGAAGTCAACTTAATCTCTAAGAAAGGGTTAAGTTTCTTGGAAAACACAAACACAAAGACTAAAGTGTTAATCTGAGGGCAATAGTTTGTTTCAAGTTCTAGGTCCCGCTGCGGCTGGCAGGGAATAAAAATAAATTCATTTCTCTCAGCTGTCTCCTCTCACACATTTTGTTCAGACATTAAAAATATTTCCACCGTCTCTCTCACTTACAGAAATGCAATATTTTTGCACGTAGCACCTACTTTTGAATATTTTTTCCACAACTTGGGGCTTTTTAAATGGATGCAATCGTGAAAGACAGTGAGGTCCAAGGAGAGAACGATGGCACCTGAAGAGTGAGAGGATCAGAAATGTGAATGCTTGTTGCAGGGGACCTGAACCGCATCATCCATTTCCCTGCCATCATCCAATCCATTATATCTCCTGAGCAGACCGTGGGCTCATCCAAATTGAAAGTGACATTGTGATGAGCTCCTCCATCGAGGGCATGATGTATGTGTGCATGTGTGTGTGAGATGGATTGAAGGGCACTTAGGAGGGCCGGCTGCTCTGCTCTTGTTGCTGCATCACACACACACACACCTGCTGTTGGGCAGAATTAAAGTCTGCTCATAGGCATATAAAAACAGTAATAGGAGAGATGAAAGAGAATAAGGTTTTTTTTTTTTCTTCCTCAAGGTCACATCTGGAAGAAGAGCATAGAATAGCCAGCTGTCAGTCTGAGAACACACGGCCAGCAGAGCCACCAGGTGCCCTGTGTGCATGTGTGTGCGCGTGGGGCGTGTGTTTTCCCCAGGACCCTTGAGTTCAGCCGGTTACTTGTAATTTTTTTTGTCATTTAAACATTTAGACTTATTAAACTACTGCACTCGGTGTAAGCGAATCTAAATTTAATCACCAGCTATATCCCTAAACCGTGTGTGTGTGTGTGTGTGTGTGTGTGTGTGTGTGTGTGTGTGTGTGTGAGAGAGAGAGAGAGAGAGGAAGGTATTTCCTCGCTGACTGCTGCTGCTGCTGCTCAGGCTGTAGACAGATAAACAATCAATTATGTACAGCCTGTCACCAGGGATCTCTCTCAAGCTGGCTGTTTCTCCTCCCGCTTGACTCCCTCCACCTTCTGCCAAAACAACACCAGCCTCCGCGAGGTCTGACCTCAGGCTGCTCTCCTCAAAACACTGTAGCCTCGACTTTGACTTTATAGTTACAGGCCTGGACGGAGGTCGATCTTATGATTCTTATGTCGGGGAAAAACTGCATTTGTCTGCCAGAGTGACAAAGACAATGCAGATCCAAAAACTGCACAGCAGTACATTAAATTCTAATTGTTTGGACAAATGTTATCTGCTGTTTATTTAAAGCCGTCTCCATCCACTTTAAATATACTCTGTATTGTACAATTATTTCCTCAAGGCACCAACAAATTATTAACACATTGATTTGGGCAATTATTGTATATTGCAAACAAAACTGCTGCTTGCAAGAACGTCACCCTAAATTATGAACAAAAACTCATTATAACTGCTCTCTCTGATAATGTTATTGAAAAAAATATATCAATTATAGTGGCTTTAAAAAGTTTGATCGTGACAAAAGAAAGCTTTTGTCCAAAATCTCCTACTGACAAAAAACAATGGAGATAACGGAAGAATTTGGATCAATTCTAGGCTAAAAAAAAAAACAGAGTAATAATTCAAAAGCATCAATGACATTATTAAGAAACTCAAAGCCGCCCTGTGGAGTTTTGACCATTTGTAGCACTATGTTGCATTGTTTCCACGAGTGGCTCAGCTCCCTTTTTTGTTTGTATAATGCACCAGCGGGGGAACGTAAAACCATGCAGAAAGAAACAGGCGACGTGATTCACAGTCATGCGGCTGGTTTCAAAAGGTCTGATTCGCACAAATAATGAAGTTGTTTTTTTGGATTTGCAAATGTTTTATATAGAGGAAAATTAGCCCTCAACAATACACATCATTCATTTGGTAGGAACCACTGAAAGTGAACGTAACGTTTTGTTTGTTTACAAGAAAACTTCATGTCCAACTGCTGGTTAGAATTGAAAGTTACCTCCCCTGGGGCTCCTACAAAAGCCACGCCCCCCACACACATGTGCAGGCACCGCCACATCATAACTGCTCAATGATAGAGCATAGAGAGGACTCAGCATATCACTTTTGACATTATTCAACTATGCTACCTCATGTCTTATTCAGCGATATGAAAACATCAAATATTTTCATAATGAATGCTAAAAAACAAACATGGCAACGGAAAGACAGCAGCCATGGCGTCACCATTCAGGCCCTCCAACTCCCTCATTTGTCACTATCACTGAAAAGCCACCCCCATGTTGACTCTTGCTTTATCTAAACTCTTTCTCGGTGTAAATTCTCTGCTTCTGTCTTTCTTTTTTGCCCTGTTAAGCAGGCGAGCGGTCACAAGTAACCATGGCAGTGGTAATTTTGGCCGAGTTTTCTCTCCCTCCAGTAGATGTGGAATACCTCCGGTGGCAGTGAAGCATGTTTAGCGTGGGCCAGTGCATACTAAGGGTAGAGTACGTGCAGGGAGGTAGGAGGGCATTTGATTGGTTCTTTCCATCCGGACCTCAAGGCAGTGATTGGTCAAAGTTTGTACAGGATTACAGATCTTTATCGATCCTTTTTCAGAGCACATGATCTATCGATTGCTGAGGATGTATAGACCATTTCAACCAATCAAACAAAAAGTGTATCTGGATACAATTACTACCCTGCCTTTAAAATTATAAATACATAGCACCATTAACTGTCCCATTAAGCAACAATTAAGGGCTTACAAGTCAACTGCCATGCAATCCCTTTATTTAAGCAGATTTCTTGGATTTCACAGAATACAGAGACAGAACTCTGTTTATCCAAATCCCCTAAGCTGCCAGACCCTTTGAGTCGTCTGGCTGAAAGTCATCTTGTCTGATCTCTGTTGCTGTCAAACCCCCCTGCTCCACCTTTGGCCCCTGTCCACCCTTTCCTCCTCTTCCCCGCCCAGCTCTCCCTCTGTTCCTGTGCCTCAGGGGCCCCGGGTCTGGTTATCACAGGATTAGAACAAGGACACACACCCTACATACACACCTTAGGCACAAGCGCATGCATGCACATGTACGTCCAGCACACATGCACACCTCAGGACAGCCTTCTTTAATAACATTCAAAGGGAGAGCACAACCAATCCGCTACCTTTCATGGATTAGCTGCTAATCTCACAGAGCGAGAAGCACCTCGGGCACTTTGGGGAAAAGACGAGGAGTAGAGGGGAAGAAAGAGGAGGAATCTTGACCTTCAAGATCAAAGAAAGGGGGCAAAAGAAAGTTGGGGATGTTTCTTTTGCTCATGGCTCAACTGGAGACGGAGCCTGGGCCGTGTCAGGACACTTGGTCTTACATATTTCACTTAAACAAGTACATAGAGTCCACACGTTCCCGCCTACCACCAGCTGGGATCTGAACTGGCAACCTTCCTCACTGCAGGTGGTCTCAATGTAAAATGCAGACTTCTGTCTGAGCCCGCTGACCTCCTGACAAGCTGAGGAGAAACATAACCAGGGATCCATGCTGTTTCATGCAGGCTTAAATCTGCGGATCAGTCCTTTAATCCACTGTTCTGCACATAAACACTGAGCCATGAAATGAACTACAGTCAACTTAATCCTCTTAACCAGGCAGACTGGTCCACATGCAACCCTGTAACGCATGTGGAAATATGGCTATCAATACCGGGACATTGTTTCGCTGAGTTTGCGTTTCATTAATTGGTGAAAACCATTGAGGATGATAAAGATGCTCGTATATCATGTGAATGTACAATGTCAATAGGTACTGAAAGGAGGGGTGGGCTTAATGTTTCCTTTCACAGCTGCAATATTTCTTCTGTGAGCAACTGAGAAGAATGAGCACTCCCTTTGGACTCTTTTCAAACAGAAGCAGATGTTTGATTGCTATTAATACGCGGTATATTCCTGCTGCTACTACCTTAGCAATTTCCTATTCGTGTTTTCAATTAGCCGCCAGGTGATGCTAAACTCAGCAGATCAACACACAGGAGCAGAAGCACCCTGATGCGTGGTGCAGCATTCATTAATTTCTTTTATTTAAGGACCCTGAATTGTTGAGAACTACAAATCATTTTTCTAATATTGGCTAAGAGGTGAGATGTGTGTACAGCTGTGATTGTGTTCAGTATCAAGCTCACTGATGGAGAGTGTGTGGGAGCTGATAGTCCTATAACTCAGCGGGGAGATTATGACGGTAATTTGACTGAAGCTGGGAGAAAGTCATTACATCGAGCCTCTGCATAAGCCTAGGTTTAATCACACAAATTGACTTTTATAAGGTGAAGCATTGCTGTGTATGCCACTACAGCGACTTGAAGGCATTTTAACAGGAATCTACATAAAATTGTAGTTGACACAATTTAATCCACTGGGTTTGGGGGTATTAATCTTCATTGTGAATCTGGGCAATGAGCACACAGTGGAGGAAAGACAAATGAGTAAAACAATAAAACTTGCCCACAGCTCAGAAGATTACAGAAAACATGGTGAGTGAAATCACATAAGGTGCAGCGGCTTTCTAAAGATAATATAGAAAAAAGTCTGAGTAAGCAAGACGGTTTCTGTCTCTGAATAAATCAAAAGAACACAAGGAAAGAGATGAATGTGCATTTGTTAACGAAAACTATCCCTCAGTCTCAGCTCTCACTTGTTTATGCCTTGCAGAAGCTTGTTCATAAAAAGACACAAAGTCACAAATCCTTAACTTTGTTCTATTATTTCCTGATTTCCATTGACAGGGGAAGAGAGAAGCTCTACAGGGGCCCCACATGGAGCAGGAAATGGGAGTTTTTGCCGGGTGTTCGTTTGTGTTGCTTAGTCTTATGGCTTTAATTCAAACTTTAATGGCACAGTAGGAAGGCTGCGGGCCTAAATCCTCTGGCGCGCGGTGCAGGCGGCAGCCAGCCCCTTCACTCAGCTGCTGCTGAGTTCGTTTGCACTGGTGCAAATAGCTTTTTTAATTACTGACGCTGAGGAAATGCAGCATGTAGCCTTTTCTTTGGAGAAGATGCATGAAGGGAGCTACTCAACATCATGATTCACAAGCTGCAAACAACTGCTGAGGAACGAGGCAGGTCTGCCACTTATCACTGTGGGCTGACACTGTGTTATTCTACATGAAGAACAGAGGCATTACATTATGGGAGGATTACTCACTCAGATTTGTCTCATGAACTTTACTTTACTGTAGAAACTGTGCTGGCTCCTTATGAAGTCCTTCTGTGTATCTGTAGCATTGATTTCTCCTGGTACTAAAATACATCTACACAATTTTGTCACGTAATTCCTGACATTTTGTTTTACACGGCTGTTGATGCCTGCTTTATGTTTGCTCTCATGAAACTCCTGTTATTTTTAAAATACTTTTCCTCAAATATTTGGATTGAATTTGAAGGATTGGGACTGGAGTTCATAGCAAAAAAACAACAATAACAACAACAAAAACAGCACTTACATCAATATATATCCGGATATAAATCAAATCAATATCTTTTGGGCTGAAAGATTCCTTAAAGATGGAGCATCCTGACAATCAGATAGTTAAGGAATATATACAGCCTGAGCAGCACCTTTTGTTTCCTGTCTCTAAACTATCTTATCTAATATAGGTCAAAATGCCGCAAACAACAACCCAAGAATCCTTTAGCAAAGAAAAAGATTCTTTTAAAGTTTGACTGTGAAAGAAGAAAGGAATTCTACCCACAGTATAGACACAACGTGTCTTTATGTATTCAGGGCAATGACTGTCTGAGGAGTAAAAGTTTCAAAAAATCATAAAGACTAAATATTCTATATATTTTTTATCTGTTGAGGTGAATGAGAATAAAGTGATCGTGCAGGAATTCTTGGTTCTTTCACAGTCTGCTCTTCATCCAAAACTGTTGGAAGACTTCGCAAGAACTTTGCTGAATTACTTTAGACTCCCTGATGCATAGAAAGAATCTATGAGATTATGAATCTGAAAAGAAGTGTATGATAATCAGCTCAGTTTACAATGAATGTTATTGGGAAACTCGGGACCTAAGGGTTAAGACTATGAGCCCCAATAACCAAACCTTTGCTGCAGTTCTCCCTCTTGTCATCTCTCCTATAGCTGTGTTTACATGTGTGAAATTTCTGCAATCCAGCTTCACTGTTTACAAGGACGCTAAAAAAAAAGTAATCCGATCATGGCGTGTGTATACATGCATCAATTGTTGCACCAGAATAAACCAGTTTGACATGTGCAGAGTTAATTTTCCAGAAATAGCAGAAAAAGAAAAAGCTTTACGTCCGCCTGTGTTGTAAACAAGCACTGCCGTTGCTGCACGCCTTCATAGTTCTCTACAGGCTCAGCAGTGCATACTGCTCCTGGAAAAACAATGATAAATGTCTTTTTCCTGGACGGGGAAGCTCATGGCGCATTCCTAGTTTCAATAGGCTCTCCTGTAAAGTGCATAGCCGGTCATGGCTTGGAAATAAGCATTATCACCGTGAGTAACTTTAGACCCGAGACACCAGAAGCTTCCTGCTTATTGCTTCCAAGGAGGGATGCTGTTTCCTCGGCGTGAGCTGCAAGAAGCATCGGTACAGACATGAGTGGCGACTACTTTCTCCACAGGCTGTTAACAGTCAGACTGATAAGGTTCCTTTAACCATTTAGGAATTACAGGCATTTCTATACATGAAAAATTATCAGCATAAACTACCCCTCTGATTCGGAATGAAATTTCTGCCCGAATACACGGTATCAGGTCAAAATCTTCTGAATGCTGTGTTTACATTAAGCATTTTTATTCTAATTAATTCTTATTATTCATGTCCATGTAAACATAGCTACTGCCTTTACCTTATAAAGGCATAAAATACCCAAAATAATCATTTAAAACAAAAACAATATGAGTTATATCTGTTTTTATGTAATCTCATTAGCATTGTGGACTAAATCACAAATGTTCCCGCATTATTCCACATCCACAGCAAATTGTTTATTTCAGGGTTAAAATGTAAATGTTTTTGTTTAACTTGCTCGACTGGTCAATTGGCTCAGAAATCTACTTGCCAAAGTCAGATTTTACTTGCCCTTACAGAAAATCTTTGATGGCTAACCCCTTAGCTTCTTCCATTATTGGCTCTGGAAATGCCAATGTATTTAATTCTTCATTTAATTCTTCATTTACTGGCCCAACGTGGCAATTTGTCTGCGCTGGGCAATCATTACTTAGTTATTCTCATACTGATAGTATATCAGTGTTACTTATACTTACTGACATAATGTTTGTATCCCAGACTTTGCCCAGCAGATTACTTTTACAGTTTGTTTGGGCCAAATGCCTCAAAAGAGGAATTATACCTGAATATTTTACTGTTTGTCACACATGGTCTGGTCAGTCAGGATGATTTTACTTGGCTCTTTTCTCTCAAAAGTATGAAATCTTGTCTTATCTTCTAAAACCTGAAGACAAACTATGATGGAAGAAGCTATTATGAACATGAAGGGTTACCACCACAATCATCCACAACACAGACAAAGAACAAAGACTCTGAATCATCCGCACAATCTTTTTAGAGTGATTTGGTTTGCTTTTGAAATTGACTTTGATTTCAACTTTGATCAGGAACAAATGGGTCTGCCGCCTCCACTCAGTCTCACTGTCTCTCTTTTTCTCAGGTTCTCGGTGACTTTCTTTCTCCTTATCACAAACACACACACACACGCAAAGAGTACATTCACACAACAGACGAAGACTGCGCACACACGCACACACACAAACCAAGTAGAAAGTCCAAAGAGGCTTTGACATTTGCAAAGAGGTCTGACGTAGATCTATTTTGTTTTTCAAAGTAAAGTTTTCAAAGGATAAAAGCCTTCACACCAACTATGGAAATTTCTTTAAGAAAGCTCAGAGTCTCAAGTATTTCAGATAACACACGACAGGCCTGTGTCACAAAAAATAGCCATTCATATGAACACTTTCTTATAGAATAAATACGTGTGATTATAGAGTTTGGCAAATTCCAAGTTTTAACAAAGTGGGCAGATGGATGCGCTTTGTAATCTACACAAAGCAAACACAATTTCAAAATTGATTCAACACTTTCGTTCAGTGCTCAATCTTTTCTCTGCTACTAGCTTGTGCTGAATCATAAAGTAGCGAGGCCGGTATTGATTTCTGCGCGTGTGTGTTTTATTTTAATGTGGTGCCGGTAATCACAGCAAAACCAATAACAGCAAATCAAACTGAGACATTAATCCCTACGCATATTAAATGAACAGGCCGTGCATAATTGCAGGGTGACAGATGCACAGACCGTGGTGTCTAACCAGGCACCGTCTGGAATATGACTAAGAGAAATAAGAAAGGAGGAGGTGTAGTACATGGCTCAGGTTTACAGTGTGTTTTCCAGGGGCTGTATAATAACTTTGTGTGTCAGTTATAACATGATTATCTATTTCAAAGCTTCCTTGTCTCTGTCTCAGACTGCACTTTGACACTGATAACAGCACGTTCATATTTGAATGTCTGGCTGCCTCTTCTGTCTCTGGGAAGCTGTGCCTCTCTTGGCTGCAGAATTTATCATTATGAAATCAAATACCATCCTCCAGTGTATGACTAATGATGGAAATTAAATCATTTTTAACAGGCAATACTTTAATGTAGGTACAAAGGCTCCTCTTACAAAGCTCCTGCAGTAGAAATATGCAGTGAGGTCATATCGTGCAGGCCTCTCCTCGTCTCGTCTCCACGCCCATTAAACAACAAAATATCCTACTTTTTCATGCTACCTCAACCTTGCAAGTAACCTCTCCACAAAATGGTTGCTCTGGAAGTCGAAGCACATGAAGCCCGAATAAAATCAGTACCTTCTCCACTTGATTACAACCCGTCAAAAGGCCAAGAGGAACTCACCTGTGCAGGAATAGTCATCGATCCTGATGTAGCCTGTATGGCAGATGCACATGAAGGAGCCGGGGGTGTTAACACACATGGTGTTCTCCCTGCAGTAGTGCTTCCCTTCAGCGCACTCATCAATATCTGAAGAGAAAGGGAGAGAAGAGTGAGAGGGATGCAAAGTTGTGTTAGATATGCATTGCCACATTTCTATTAAGTGAGTCAGTAACTGCAAAATTTTATAATTGTTTTCTGATTTAATTTCAAGTTAAAAGGTCAGTTAAAACAAACATCATTAATATCGTTGCAGGGAGCTTTAAAACACCCTCTTACCAAAAAACATCTTTTTAATCAGTGTTCTGCATTGATACCTTGAGCCTCAGTCTCATAATCGGTTTTGAATTGCTTTGGATTTTTTAAACCTCTTTACTTAAGAGATATTCAATACTTTCACACGCTTCCCTCTAGAAACAAACGGTAAAGGAATTCAGTGCGCAAAGTTTGAGCCTAGGTAGACATTAATCGGCATTGCCTACAAAAATTTACTCATGTTAGAAGAAATGTTTTCTAAACAATCTAGCAAAATACATAAAAGTACCTGATATATAGTGTAATGCTTCCTTGTTCTATTGGAAGAGTACTGGGAGTACAGTATTGCTATGGCAGAAAGGTTTGGATTGACTTTAGGTGAAGTCCTGTTGGGAGATGACAACTGTTGACTTTGTTTTGAATCATTCCACATAATTGTTTGAAAGAGTGCAAAGAGGAGGGAACGAGAGGAGAGGCTGAAGAGAACTGCATGTATAGAAAAGAGTTACAATTTGTTTACAATATGATATGAGGTCACAAACATTGAACTTCATTATAATACTTGTTGCTGACTATTTGTTGTCAGGGTTCTATCAACTTGCCTTTTCATTATAGAGATAAATTAGCTTTCTTGTGTTGTTCTACAGAGTTGTTGATGATTCCGAGCTCCCTGAACTCATCAAAGTTGTTGGAGCGGGCCATAATTGACTTTGGCTTTCATTAATTACCAATTAAAACAGGACAGCATTAACATGTAGTCATTGCTGGTTTCTTAGAAAAACATGGTCTTTGGTCTGACTAATTTCGGCACAAATCTTTGAAATTCCACAAAACATGTTGTTTGTTTGTTCCCTTCAAACTGACTCATCTGACTTCGCTATTAGTAAGCGGCAGGTTAGGTTAGATTTGATATATTACACAAATACAGTTTAGGTAAAGATTTAAATTTGGGTTACAATAATCACCTAAAGCAACACTATGTAACTTTGACCGTAACCTGCTGCTTCGACAAACGAAACTTAACAATGCACATTAATACGTTGCACAAAACAGCATTTTTAGTGCAACCAGGTCATATTTTACTACTTTACTTGTTTTCCCTCTGATGTTCTACTTTTATTTAGTGGAGCTGTCTCCAACAATTACCCGCTGCTGCAGCTGCAGCTTCGGTCTTCAGGCAGCCTACATGTTGCTTTCAGGGACCTCTGTGACAGTGTCACAGAGTTGAGGCAAAGCAGTTGTAGAACATCAGAGGAAAAACCTGAGGACATTTTCAGAGAACATTATGATCCAGTTTTACTAAAATTGCTGTTTCGTGTGACGTACAAACGTGCATCATTAAGTTTCTGTTTTCGAAGAAGTGGGTCGCAGTCAAATTGTTGCTTTAAGTTGAATTAGGGCACCCTTGTTGTCTAAGTTAGAAAAATCTACATTATCTAAAAGTCTGATGTTTAACAATGTCAACTGACTTCTTTCTTTGTACCCTCATAATTACTTTGACCACTGCAGGGCTTTGTCAGCATGCACATACTGTTAGGCATTCTGGGACACTGATGCTGTCATTCTTCTCGCTTTCGAAGGAAAGTATCTTTATGTGACATCTGCAGCATTGTTTTGCAGACTATGTTGGGTGTCTCCCCTAACCTGGGAACCACCGGCAGTTTGTCCTCATTGGTTCTCGTTACGGACGGTTCCTTAAGGTTTCTACTTCAGTGGCTAGTGGAAGAGGGCTATTTGTCTTCATCAGAGGGAGACAGAGGTCGAAATGCGGAGGATCCTTGAGAGGTGGGTGCTGGAGCACTTAAGGTTGCACCACTGGATTTTCAATCTACCTGTATTCACAGTTAAGGTTCCCTGCATGGTGGCTTTGCTGCTGTTCTCCAGACCACACCTGGTCATTAAGTTCATCCCTGTGCTTGGGCATCCTTTAAATATTATACATACTTGCCAACACTCAGGTTTCTCCTGTAATTTAACGCTACATTCATGCACCCTTTTTGGGTCATTTGGAAAACTCCCATTATTTGCATGACAAGCAAACTTTGTACATGGAACTGTAAGTTTTGCACATATGCTTGAAGTAATCCAAGTTGGCTACAACTTATTTCAACACATGTGCAGCTGATGTCAGCACAGGCAGAAAGGCCAGCTAAATTACTTGTTTGTTATCTGATCTGTTGTCAAAATATCCCTCACAAAAAAAAATCTGCCCATATTTTGAGACCTAATGTTGGCAAACATGATCTCGTAGCTGTAAATAAATACTGTAGAGTGAGCATCAGGCCACTGAAGAGGTTAATTCAAAAGGCTCTGCACTCAAACGCAGGTGTTTTCAATCATTCTGGCTGATTACACCTCTGCTCACAAGGGCAGAGGCATGCTGCGACTTACATCAGGTCACCAAATTTAATGGGTAAATACCACTAATTAAGGTGTTTATGTCCCATCTTAACACACAATCCTGGAGAGCTAATCTGGCAAAATAAGAGAAAACACTTGTGTGGGTATCTAAGCCCTTTAATAGTGCCCTAAAATATGAACTGTGCATGCTAAATTACTAAAATGTCGATGTATCATATTTCATATTTAACCCACGACACAGCTGTAGTAAACCATAACAGGTGTTTTAGTTATTTTGCCTGATTAGATCTCTTCTCTGGTTTAATGTTTTTTTTAGGAATATGTTGGTTTAAGGGTTGTTAATTCCAATAGCTGACTTAAAAAAAACCTGTACAGCTGTTTTTCTGCTACTTTTTTGGTGAATGTTGCTGGATTATGTCTCTAAATGTTGAAAACAGTTCTTAATAGGCACAACACCAGACCGACATTAATCGCTGAACACATCTGAGATGTGAGCAGTGACTCAGAGGTCTGAAACAAGCTAATGCTGATGTTGCTCCGTCTCCGCTGGATACATTAGTGGGCAACTGACAACTTGATAAAACAATGCTGTGCTTCTGTGAGTTTGTTTTGCAGGCTTTTGGCAACGTAGTAATTAAAACTCAGTATAGCTTTGATTTATTAGATTGTCCCTTTTTATTTTGGTTCTCACTCTCATGATTCCAAAATTAGATCCATATTAGCTGTTGCCTTAGCAACAGCTATTCCTGGGTTCGAAACTGCGTGCCAAACCGTCAGACAGAAGATGCACAACACTGCCAGGGTAAACAAAATAATCTTGATAATGTGATGCAACCAAATGAAATTCGATGCAAATACGAGTTGAACCCAACAAACCGGGCTGTGTAATAAGCTTCAGGGCCGTGTTCACATTGATAGTACAAGACAAATGTGGGCCTTTTTGAGAGACAAGCTCCACAGTCCTTGACATTACCAATTTATTATTCATTCACTGTATTCAGTGTCTGTTAGAGCACAAGAGGACATTCACCCCTGGATGTGCTTTGTGCCAGGTGCTTTTGCAAAAGGCACTTGAAAATTGAATTTCAATAGATGTGCATTGGCATTCACTCCGCTCCCATGTCCTTGGGTAGAGCACCGCCCACCGACCCGCAAACTAAGAGCTCAGCATCTGCGTACAACTGTGGCATTCACATTTCCTTGGTCTTCTTCCCTTCACAGTTTCATCAATACTCACCGCCTCCAGCTATTCAAAAGCTTTGCGCATAAATGAGGCAGACAGACAATCGTCAAACACCTATGAAAGTACATGTGTCCTTCACTAAATGAATGAAGGCTAATTAAACCCTGTGACTGGCTTTGAGAGCGACAGAGACAGAGATTTAGAGAGGGTGGGGAAGAAATGGGAAGAGGAGAGAAGGGCAGACAGCAGGGCAGGTAAGGAGAACTGAATGAAAGATAAAGAGAGATGACAAGTTATACTGTAGAGCTAGGAGGAAACGGGAGAAAGGCTGGGAGAGGAAGAATGACTTAGTGAAATGAGAGAGATAGAGACAGAGGACAGAAGGAGGTGCGGAGAAAACTAGTGGATTAAACAAAAAGGTGAAGCGTGAGAAAGTGTGAAGTGAAAGTGTTGAAAAGTGTGCAGTGTGTGTACGAAAGGGAACAACTGAGATAGCAGGGGAAAGAGATTTAGGTGGCAGAGGGACAGAAATGGAGAGAAAGCAGTGAAAGGTATTAACTGCTACTGAAGAGAAAGAAAGTGAGGGAACAAATCCCCTC
Organism: Naso brachycentron; assembly: GCA_029874485.1. NCBI lineage: Eukaryota > Metazoa > Chordata > Actinopteri > Acanthuriformes > Acanthuridae > Naso > Naso brachycentron. The sequence continues at coordinate 21,103,875 of JAQFJA010000023.1, forward strand.
TGTCCGCAATCACAATGGTAACCTTGAGCGAGGGTCTTAGGTGACAGCGTTCCCGTTTTCTGATTGGCCATTCGTGGTGCGGCTTTGATTTAGAGCCTATTAACTGTAAGACACCATCCATCCTGCCCCTGGTGACAGCAGTTACGTTTGCTAAAACAATACGTTAGGAGGTGAGATGATGAGGGGCACCACATGAACGCGCGGGGGGGAGAGCGACCATCTCCATTAACGCACTCCATTTTCTTGATTGGCCTGTCACATGGACACATGTGATGCGCCAAGCAAAGCAGGATGGCCAAGAGTCAGCAGCAGCTTTTATTTCTGAATGGAGTGCCATGGGTCAATCTTTTCCACAGCACGATGGATGGAAGGAACACTGTTTTTTTCTTCACCTCTGTGCATTCCTGCACAACCAATAAATCCATCACAGTCATACCTGATGAGGGTGGGTAACTGCATTATTAGGACAAAAGGTGTGTGCATAAAGAGGAGATCTTTTAGGTGCAGCTGTAAGACAAAAATACAGCAAGCTACACCTACATCATCACTTAGAGAGCTGTATGAAACTGTGAAACTGTGCGATGTGATATTATCGTATACATTTGTTTTCATACAACTTAAAACAGTAAAATCACCCATTCTACATAAATTATCCTGCTTGTGCTACATACTAATGGCGTTTTTTTTTTTCACTTTGCGCAAATGTGATGTAGCATGACTATATGGTGTTCTACATAAGAGCAGATTTTTGTCACAAGTACAACAAGCCACACCTGACTACACCTGTCTGT
>JAQFJA010000023.1:21112136-21128557 GCA_029874485.1 Naso brachycentron
ATCTTGCAAACTGTTCTCTGTATGCTGAGGGTTCAAGCTTTCCACTGCGACATGTCAGACTACGCAGGATTACATTTTATAATCCTGACAAAGTAGAACAAAGTAAGACGACTGAGAACAAAATGACTAGTTGACTGTTGCTTACAGCGCCGACTAATGGAAAAAGGTAATCGATTATTCGCTTAGTTGCTGATAGTGATATATCTCCGATAAGCTATTATTGGTCATTAATATTAGCAAAACGATCGGTCGGGCCCCACTTAAACCTTTAATGCACAGATAATTTAGATTACTAAAGGAGATTATTGAGCCTTTTATAAAATGTAATTGACATATTTGTGATGTTTTTAAAATCTATTCTCAATGTGAAATATTGGGCTGAGTGTGACACACAAGCCTGGTAGTTGGAAAATATGCAAAATTGCACTGTACCTTTTGGTCTTTTTGTAGAATCTGGATATAAGAAAAATTAAGTTAATAGCCTGTTTATGTAAGTTTGAAATGCTGTGGGTACAACAAACAGAAATTCGTTTAGTTGCAATAAGAGTGTTAGAGGTTGACATGCCTGACAGGTCTTAAAATCAAAACTATAGACCACCAGAAGAAGAAATTCCCCTCTAGGGTTTATATTGTTATCTAACTACCCACTGAACTAACAAGCAAATAAAGTGCGTTAGTAAAATAACTCTTTCTAGGATACGCTTTCCATCAAAATTTCGTGCTGTTGTATTTTGTCTTTCCATTTCCTCCTTTTTACAGAATATCATTTTGTCTTCTTCACAATTCCCGTATGGCTGCTACAAAAAAACACCCCGGCAGTCCTTCTTTTTAAGCAATTTTGACAGAGAATTTCTAAAGTAGGGCATTTCAAAACCAGACAACAATGGAAGATGTCTCTCTGCCTGCAGTCCTCGACAACGCTGAGATGAATAATGGTATTATCTCAAAACGTTGAACTATACTGATTGTTCAATTTGGAGACAATCACACAGTCTGTCACTTCTCCACTGCTCGCCCCTCCGTCTAATTCTGTCCTAAACACACGCATGCATGTAGCAAAATAGGCCTTCAGCCTGACTGCACTGTGGGAATAGGACGGAGGAGCTCTTTTTCTGTTTGAGAACTCAGCACTCAGACACTTGCATACAAAGATACGCACCTGCACGCACACACACACACACACAGACTTACACAAAGGCAGGGCTAGTATCCCCCTGAGTTTTCCCTACTGCTGCTTCTATGAAAAATTTACACAGAAGTGATCTCATCGGCTATTTTGAGCCCATCTCTGACCTAGGAATTTTTTAAAGAGCTAGTATCTGTCTCTGCTTTTTGTGAAGTTTGTCTTCACATTTGACAAGACCTAAAAAAAAATTGCGTGGGCCTCTCTGCCTTTCTGATTTATGATCTCCTTGCTGTGTTCAATACACAAAATTGCCTCTAAGTTGGACTTCTCATCTCATCTCGCAGAAACGGCCGTATCGAAACTCATCTAAATAAAAGCACTAGTCTTTCTATGCATCTCCTAGCAGCCACAAAATAGTGTATCTATTATATGAATACAAACATTCTCTCAATATCCACAGGATTCTCAATGTTTTGCTAGACAGTTTGTTTATTTTCTACGAAGGACACACATAACACAAAAAATCATATTGTAAGCGAGTTACTGACACACAAGAAATAAATTGGTTTTCAGAGAACTTCATCTGCAAACTGAGTCACTTTCGGGTACCGCTGTTCAGTCTCTGATGCAAACACTCACCACAACGACTGCAGTCCAATTTCATAGTGGGGTCAGGCTGCTCTTGAGATGAACAGTTTGGGTCTGAAGTGTTGATGTTAGAGGCACAAGCTGCCCGATTGCACTTAGTTTCACACGGGTAATGGGATGGGTTGCTCCGTCCTTATTTATACAATGAGCTGATATTACATATGTGATGGCAATAAAACAAAAAGTCACCAAGCAGCAAAAAAGACAGAAATGTTTTCTGTTTTTCTTTTTCAGCACATTTTCAGGGCAAAACAATTTTAATGTGCCTTTGGAACAAAAATCTAGCTTTCACTCAAGACCAATCATAAGTCAAATATTTGTCTTCATGGTGTTTCTTCCTCTTTGACACTTTAATTTAACGGATGATCAAAGCCATTAACTGCGGGTCGCACTGGGGTCAAAGTTTACCTGAACACAGTGGTGGAGAAGCTTTCAAACATGCACTGATTTTTGATGCAGTGCAACTTTCTGCAGTGCAGATGTGGACACACCACTTACATAACTGCCGTTTTAAAGAGTTTGGGTAAATGTTTCAGCAAATACATTTTCATTTGAAGTTGCATTTCTGGACACCGAATGAATGCAAATGTAATATTTCTCTCTTTTCAGCTCAGTTTTGGTCTCCATGAATTCAAGAGAATTTTTTGCAGCTGTTAAATGCTCTGCTTTGTTAAACGAGTAGTTGTTACTTTGTGTCTGCAATTTGGTGCAGGGTAGGTAGTGCAGAGTTGGTTCATCAGAGGTTAAATTTTGCCTCCGCTGACTGGAAAACAGGTTGATGTGTTTAAGCGTAAATCAAAACAATGAGCTGAAAGGCACAGTAGATTCATTAGAAGCGCACAATCCGAAAATGAATGATTGTGCATCAGTGAGTGTCCCCTTGCATTCATATTACATAGTCATTTCAGTCATTGTTATTATAAAATATTGACTGATTAGTGTATCTTTGCACTGCTACTCTAGAAACTGAAGAAAAATTTGTATTTATTAGTCGAAAATGAGTGAAATCTAACAGAGAGTTTCTATTATTATATGAACTTCATTATAATATTATTGTGTCCACTACACAGATAAGCAAGTTGTTGTTTGAAGTGGAGCTGATTTTAACTACAAATATTCTGGTTGCTTTGCAGCAGTGGTTCCCAAAATGGGGGTCGCGAGACACAGAGTGGGGGTCACAAAATGCCTTCCAAAAAACAAATACATTTTAAAAATAACTTAAAATTACATATTTAACCCATTATTGTATAAATGCTGGTTATATTCTTTCTTAAATTAAATAACTTTAAAATAATATTTTGGCTGTTAGACTGTTGTTCTTTTGTGTTGTATTGATGCCCATGTGTCTAATAGTGCGTGCACGCGGCTGTGCACATTATATGCCACCTCCATGGTCGATGCGGGTCCCCAGTCTCTGGCACCGCTGGTTTGGGGGTGATGGTCTGCAAAGTTTGGGAAACCCCACTTTACAGTGCATCATCTTTTCTAACAGATTTTTGTATTTAAAACCTTTTTCAGCAAAACAAATAAATAATATTCAATAAAAAAAAGGATATCAGATATCTGGCATGCAGTGGAGTATTACATGCAAATGTTCATTGTAGGTTTTAAGTATCACAGTATACAAATACTTGAAAAAAACACAAGTATCTCAGAGTTGTACTTTCTAGCTAGGGTAAATGTTAAATACTTTTCCCAAAATATGAATGCACACCATGGTTTAAAACTGTTATGGTGCCCTATGATGAAAACCCACAGCCAACAGCATCACTTTCCACAAATACATGACAGATAGTATCTTCAATTAGGCAGATTCCCTAAGACTGTTGAATTACCTGGACATCTGCTCATATCTGTAAATTAAAGTGTAAACCACTACTCTATTGATGCTTTAGCCTCATCTTGAGGAAGGTGACAGAAAATATATTACAGCAAATGTGTGGACTGTAGATAAATAAAAATAGGCAAAGGCATATATCAGGAACAGATGCTCTAAAACCGCACGCACAATAAAGAAGGAAGATCAAGAAGGCTGTATGTCGACATGGCAGCTGTCAAGGTCATAAGCAGAATAATCTGAATATCTTTGATGCCATGTTTGCTCATTAATAGCAGAAACGTGCAAAGGTAGCAGTTATGACATGATGTTTACTACATATCTTACTGCAAGATAGCATCTGAGATGATGAAGTCATCATTTTTTAACGATGCACGTGGTGAAAATTCAGTCAAGATGTGCGAAGAAGAATTCGGCTGAAGCACCGTCAGTTTAGTCTGTGAACATTTCAACTGTGAGCGGATGTTTTTATAGCATCACCAGCAACATTACATGACCCTCTCAATGAGATATAGAGTAGGTCATACATAGAATGTGAGAGATTCAAAATGCAATCAAGTAAAACAGTGTCTGCATGGAAAAGAAGTGCAACACGGCTGCAGACATCAGTAATGAATGACCTCTCTGATGATGGATGGCACGTCTTTAATTGCTCCCCCTGCAGATTGACACTAAATACATGCAGACATAAAGGCCGTCAGCATGTTTTTATATCACAAATTAATCAACTGACTTGGAAGACAAACATTAGTCTCTCAAAATGCATTCTGAAAAACAGTTGTTGCATGTTTGTGGACACAAATAATGAGGGGATTACAACCTCCCATCGCAGAGGGATTATGCGATAAAAGTATGAATTTAACAAAGTGTTTTCATGGGTATTTAGTAAATGTGTGCATTAGTTTGCAATTCGCTGTGTATGTATTTCCATCTTAACCAACAAAAAAACAGCAGAGACATTAAAACGTGGCACTTAAATGACAAAAAAACATTTTTGGCAAATTCTTGCAGGTGTCTGATCACGCAGAGAGTAAAGTGACCTATTCATTAAAGTAAAAAGCCAGGAACAAAGAAATGTAGCCAAAGTTGTGGACAACTGATGGGTCATGTATTTATTGTCCAAGATTATCTAACTATAGGCCTGAGGCAAGTCTGTGGAAGTTGTTTTATATTGTTCCAAGATAAACACCAGGAAACACTTTGCTCTGAAGGCTGGAAAACAAACAAGCCATGAAATCTCCCGCTCTGCTGACTGTGAGATGACCCAAGCAGCGATAAAGAGCAACATTACTGGAAAACGAACACTTCTATTAGCCTTAAAGTAATAGTCTTGAAGACAAAAAATGCTTGTTAGATCACTATATATGTTGCCTAATGAGGTAAAACACTGACATCTGAGGCGCTACGGCTTTATAGTGAAAGGACTGCAATATTTATATATGTATTTGTAGTATGTTGTATGATTGTTTTAAGTTACTGCTAATGCAAACCGAACATTTCCTACTGCTGCAGCTACACATAAAAAAGCTTTTAACTGGTGAAACACAAGCTGACTTTAATTATGAAGAAGTCACAGGAGATGCAATGTGTTTATAACGGAAATTTAAAATTTACCGCAAAAACATTATCAAGAATGTGTCTACAGAACAAGAAAACAGTAATTTTCTGCATTTTTTGACACAGTATCAGTTTGAAACATCGTAGGCAGTGATGGAATAAGAGGGAGCAGTCACAGCGAGCTGTTAGATGAATGCGACAGGCTGCACAAACTTAGCTATGTACCCAACTTCTTTCAATGCGCCCTGCTGTGCGCAAACTCTGTGTGCAGCATGAAATCAGGTTGCTCACAGAATGATAGAAGAAGTACACTTATTGCCTGACTTTTTGTATTAAAATTGCAGTCATTTATTTTGCAGCCCCCCAAATTCTGGAGCCTGTCCTACTGAACCACATCTGCCATTACAAGCAATAATTACAGGAGTCACCAAATCGACCAAAATGAAATCTTCAAGATTGGCACTTTAACTTTAGGGAAACGTGTTTATAAATGGATATATGGGCAAAGAAAAAAAGTCATTAGAATTATTCAAAAATTTAAAAAAAAAAACACCTTATACTAACGATGCAGCAAGCACCAACGTTTAGGCTTTACGTATTTACTCCCCTAACACTCACAATCTCCCCTTCTACCATGTTAGTTTTATGTCAAATGTGTTTTTATGGTTGTCTGTAATTATTCTGTGATTGAGTTATGTGTGTCTGCAGAAGATTAATACATGTTAATCTTTCAGCTTCATTCACAAAACTCAAACAGAGCAGCCGAAGATCAAGCAGTAAGACACCCCTGACACGTGTACACTCTTCAGTGTAAAAATAATGCTGAATTAAAACTGCCATGTCCTCCCAAAAGCAAAGGCCTTGTTTCATGACCTCTTTGATGCGACAAGGGTACATTTACAAAAAACCAACCACATGTATCGACTCTCAGAGGGCAAATAAACTTCAGTTTAAAGTCAAGGTTTGTTATTCAGAGCCACATTTTACCTTCACAGTAGGCATTATCATCTCGCAGTGGGCGGAAGCCATCCTTACAGACACAGCAGTCTCCTGCCTCCAGGTTCACACAGTCGGAGTGCTCCATGCAACCGTGGCCCTCTGAGCAAAAGTCATGACCTGCAGGAGGCAACAGAGAGAAAAAGGTTGAGACCCAGAGGAGAGGAGAGGAGAGGAGTGACAGACACATACAGGGCCGGTGGAAAGGTTATGTCATGGTATCACAACCTTTTCTGTGGGTATCCATACTGGGGCTTTTTCCCAAGGTGTACAAGGAGAAAATGTTATTAATTTGTAATAATTTCACTCTGTTACATCTGATCTGATAATCTTAAAAGAAAAAAAAAAATACAACAAGTTACTGAGCGTGGAGATTTTGTGGTTTTGAGATGAAAGTGCAAATAATGTCACCAGCATGAAAACTTTTAACGCAATTTCTACAAATCACAGATATTTTGTATTACAGCAATGCATATTCTTGCATTATTGTAGTATTGTAAATCTTTAATTTTCTACTTTAAAGGCAGTTGTTGGTGTCAGTTTTTGCCAGCAAGTGAGAAAAACAATCAAAAAGAGAAAGTCGCAACTTAAAATGATCACACTCAACCATGAAAACGTGTTTTATTGAATAACAGTCATGTAGTACTGGATAATATTTCCTCCAAACCTCTGCAGACTTTGCAGCATCTGTCACTCAAGGCGATCTGCTCCGACTCTGCACAGTTGAGTTCGGGACAAGGCTCGCTGGGCACCAGTCGATGCATGGTCCTGTCCTGTGATGGGCAGAAACACAATCCTCATGAGCTCCTTCTTGCGTCAACTCTGCCCCCTCCCTTCATTTGCTTAGGGCCTGAATGTAATTATGAAGGTAATTATTCATCTATTGTGTTTCCTCTCCCACTCTCCCTCCTCCATGTGTGTTCATTACAAACCAATTACTCATCGGTCAATAACAGTTTTTTTTCCAAAACTACTCTGAGAAGGGAAAAGAAAGCCGTCTTCTTCTCTCCTCCTGTTATCCACAGTGATTTACATCATGATTCATGATGCATCTTTATTATACAAACAGTGAATCAATCTTCTGGATTATCCCTGCATGTGTGTTTAGTCAGAGTGTAAAACCTGATTAGGGGGTTCCTTTTCCCAGCATGCCTTTGGCAGGTCTCTCTAATGATCTCATCCATGTCCCTCTGACTGATGCTAATTTAGAGTCATTAACACTAGACACAGTTGGACACAGACAATGGAATTTCTCTTTTTGTATTGCACACATTTTCTACATGAAGTCCCTGCGAGGAACTTTAAATTGGTTACGAAGCAGTCAAAATTTAATACTGATGCCTTACATCTTACCTACATCTGCAAATGAGACCATCAGAGAGGAGATTGGAGATTACTATCCTGTCTTTTTCAATGCCTTTGTCCATCTGGACAGTCAGTACAAAACACTTACTGCACACAGACTTGAAGAAAGGATTTGTTGTTTACGAACGTGATCAATCTGCTTTTCGCTTTTACTATCTATGGCTAGAAGCAGGAGGATATTTGTCTTTATGTAATTTCAATATTTTGTGTTTATGGACGAACTGGTATTGTGCAAATATGTGTCCACAAGGATTACTGACCTCACAATAACAGTTAAAAAACAGGTATAAAGTGAAATACAATCAAAACGTGAAATAGGACACCCTCATAAGCTTTTTTAGGGTTGAGGATAGGGATCAGGACATTGAAGAAAATCCTATCTAGATTTAGACAATGCATGTGTTAACAACAAGTACAACCAACCACTAAAACACCACAGACTCTGAAAGAACCTTAATCTAAGTACTTAAAGGTTCAATGGCATTTATTCCATCTGTCTAACACTGGCTAAACAGATAATAAACAATAAAGAGACATATAGTAAGTTGCATGAAATTCTGGAACAAACTTTCACTACAAGTCCCCAAAGAAGTTTCCAAACAAGCTGCACCATCTACTTCTTGCCACCCACCACCCAAAACTTGCACCCCCTCTGCAGCCAGCAGGCAGACAGAAGATCAGAGGCGTGAAAAGCAGCTGTCAGGGGGAGCCTGCAGAGAGTCTGCAGCAGTGGGCTGACTGACAGCACTCCCCGTCCCCATTTCTTTGATCTGCCTGGGACTGCCAGTCAGTTAACTGGGACTACAGATGGGCCAGGTGTGGCCAAGCAAGCCAGACAGCTGTCTGAAAGCGCAGATTCTAATGGAGCTTTGCAGAATTCATGGTGGAGCTGGTTGATATGATGGAGTCGGTGATTAAAAACTTCAAGTCACTTTTCTGTGATTGATTGGGCCTGCCTGGCATAATGTGATCAAGTGAATTTCCCCCAAAAGGGAGTGACCCACCCATCTGGTGAGCCAGGCAGACAAAAGCAAAAACTCTGAATAATTTGGAAATTGATATGATTTGGGACCACTGTGGATTTGATGAGTGGTTCTGAAGAATGGCGGTCTCATCCAATGATGGACAGGTGCACTGCTCCAGCCTCCGAATCTAAACTTAATTGGAAGGATTTGGCAAATTTCATTTGATCACAAAGAAAACGATGACAAGCCAGATCAGTGGAATTCAGCTGAAGTGGACAATCTTGCATGCTGGCTTCACTCAAGCTTGATTTATCCTCTCAGGTTGGGCCAAGATAGCTGTGGAATGAGTATTTAGTGAGCCGTCATGCACCGCTACATGGAAAGTAATGGAGTTGAAGTGCCTGGTTACATGAGTAATTGTGGTTCTCTTCCTGCAGAGGATTGATAAAATCATCCTGAATAGGTATGTGCAAGTGTGCCTTTTCTAGTTGTGTGTGTGTGTGTGTTGACATGACTTACCCTGCATTCAAACAGCAGGCACCTGCCAGACGAGTCACGTACAGCCTTCTGATCCCCCTCCACCAGCTCTCTTCCACCAAACAAGCAGACAGCTAGACACAGAATCATCATCAGCATGCACACAAAAAAGTACACAAACACTTCAACATTAAACATGCACTTAGAAGCATGTCGCTGCCTCTGAAAAGATACATCATCAATATCATATTCAGCATGGCAATCAGTATTGTTGAAATGAATGAGAATGCAAAGCATGAAATAAACCATTTAAAAATGTTTGCAACTAAGTGTTTTTAATAGTGCACGTTGTGAGATTTTCAAGATTTTTCTTTAGGTTATGTAAGGTCGGTCTGTTTTGTTTTATGGATTCACTCTCGGTTTAGTTTACTATGATTCATTAGTTTTCATAAAAACATGCTTAATTACTTTCATTAACGTAGTCAGAACAGAAAACGCTGGACAGGACAGATTCATCTACCAATTATTTTTGATTCATCATTAAATCCTTTTTGTCCATAAAATGTCAAACAAAGACAACTGCATCAAAGTTCAAGATTTCAAAGTGATCTTTTACAACTGCTTATTTTATGTGACTAAAAGTTTGGATGCTCTGATGAAGGTCTGATAAACTGAAAGCTTGGCACATAAAGTGAAAATTACACTGAGTGTGCGGATATCCTCCTTTTTTTTTAATTTGAACTCCCTGATCTTCCAGCACCTTACAAAGTTTGAGCCGGGTGGAGCAGCAGTCCTCCTACATCTATGTGACTAACAGTCTCAAAATCAAAGTGTAGTCAATTACAAAACAATCAAAAATGATATAAAAGCCTTAAAATTACCAGTACTAGATTTGTTTCCAAATAATCTAGTCATAGTCAAATGTCATTTGTTATTTTCTCGAGCTATTTAATGAGCAACTTCATCTATTATTTCACACTTTTCTCTCCCACAGCCTCCGCCAAATATTTCCAAATTTAACCCAAATCTACACTCCTACAGTCAGCTGCAGACATGAACACTGGCAGAACACCAAGGGTCTTATTGAACAACACTGTTTTACATCCACGATACAATCTGTCCTTGTTATTTAGTCCTCAGGTACATTAAATCAAACCAAATCCAGCATTTCAGACCCAATTAAGCAAACATTACAAAGAGAGAGAAAATATAATTAACATGTAGAACAGGAAAACATTTCTCGCTGACTGACTGAGGTGAATCTGCTGCTGACATGTAATTATAGGGCAGAAAGTGTGCACTTGATGAGCCGGCCGGGTCAGACAGATTCAGACTGATACAAAGAAGAGAAATGATTGACACCACAGGTCAGGCCCTATCACAAAGCAGTGTATCATAAAAGCGAAGGACTTCTGAAACCGCCATTTGACGTTCTTCTTGACAGATCATCAAAAAAAAAAGAAAAAAAAGGGGGGAGACTCAGAACTCCTACCCGTAAGGCCTTGTGCTGCCAGATAAGGCTTTAATTTGGAGAGCGAATCGTGTCTTTGTAGTGGGGAAACTTGCGGCACTTCTCTCTCTAGAGCCGGAGAATGCGTAATTAGCTGTGTGTTTGTCTACCTCGTTGAGATAAGTGAGCACAGGGGTGTTGAGTTTAGGGGGATTACCTGCTACGTGTTTATATTTGTGTTACACAGCAGCAGATTTGGAGTCATGCTTTAAACCCCCGTGTTGTAGCCCCGACCCGAGGGTCAGTGGAAATGATGCCGACGTAAGCTGATTAGAATCCAGGACTACTGGTTCCCTGCTGATAAAGAGTTAAACCGGCAGCAGTGTGTGGGAGTGTGTGGTGAGAAAGTTCCCTAGTGAAGTCAGTTTGCACTAGATGTGGAGCTAGAAATACTGAGAAGTACTATACGTACATAAAGTGCTGTGATTTTCTATTATTTAATGGTCTGTAACCTTCTGCAAGTCACTGACAAGAACATTTCTTCCTCTTCTTAACGCGCACGCCGGATTTTGTCCTTTGACAGGCAGCTGTGTCTGTTTTTTAAGAGCAAATATATCACATCTCTTTAAGTTTCATTTGAGCTAATATCAGAAGAATGCTGGGCTGAGAGAAGCTAATACCCTTTGAAATCCATTTTTATTGAAAGGGGAATTGAGAGAATATAAGATGCCGAGTGCTGCGGTGAGGAGGCTAATAAGAGTTCATTGCTGAACTTAGACACAAAACAGACCCTCTATGTAGATGTGTGATGAAACAGAATTATTTATCTAGTGAGAACATATCAGCGATCCAAAGTTAAAAAGAGGACATTTAAGAAGACACGATCAGCTGTGAAAGTGTGCATCGTTTCAGGCACTTTATGCTTCTTTCTTCTTCACTTTTCTCACAGTTTGGACACGTCTAACATAAATAGGAGCTACTTTACATCGCATGCAGCTATCTCAGAGTCTCTGGCTCATGTCTGTGTGACTGGTGGCCATCTGTGTTTTGAAGCCAGTTAGTGAATAATTGATCGGTCCATGTATATGCAAAAGGTTGGACCCATCTCAAGAGGCATGTTAGGAGGTAGCTTAGCAACACAGCGGAGCCCTGGTCAATTGTCAGGCAGCCCTTGTGGAGGCGTGATGTGTGCTCTAAATCTGGCGCCGGTGGAGGTTGTTTTTGCTGTCATGAGCGCGTGTTTGTGTGCAATTGTGTCCATGATTGTACGAGTGTGGGAGGGTGACAAGGTTAAGGGTACTCCACTCACGCTGGCACTCCTTGCAGCAAGCACCCTTTACGTAGGCAGGCGCTGTGCCCGCTGGGCACTGAGGGGGAGGGCAGGAGATGGCCTCACATTGCACCGTGCCATTCTGGAGAAGAGAGGGAGAAACACCAAAAGTAGTTTAGAAGGTGATTACAGCCCGGCCGAAATCAGTCTGATACTCAGGCTGATACTGACAGACCATGAACTAGGTGACTCTTAGTGACCAGTAAGACCAAAAAATGTAAGGGTGAAATTCATTTGCAATTAGTAACACTAAGTAGAAAATAACACAACTGGGTCAACAAATGAATTTGAATTATTAGTTTCCTTTCTTACAACTGACTGCAAACCATGTCACATCTCTTTGGTGAAAGTCTGGCAGGCCAAAGCTGTAAAAGACTTAAAGCCGGAGTAGGCAATGTCTGGAAATAAAGCTAGCTGTAGTGTGAGACTCCTAAGGAAGCAACCAAGCTGCCCCCTCCCTGTTTTTGCTCCATAACGTTGAAGTGCCCTTCACGTGGCTCACGTTTTATTTCATGTGTGGTCGCTCTCTTTTAAAGCCACTTTACACAAAAGATGCAAGACAAGATGAAACGGCTGCAAGGAAAGTTGCAGCGTTGTAAACTGGTCCGTCTCAGCTCAACTTAAGCTGGCTCAGCTCGTGCAGATAGGGACGCATGCTATCTGAAATGACCCATGATTGGCCAATCATCCCGTCACTAGGCATGGGACAATATGAAAATTTCATGTCACAATTATCCTTTCCAATACTACTGTCATTACAGATTTTATCCCAATATTCATCAAAATATTCCTTAATCTTAAAATTAAAAAAAAAATAGCACTTAAGCACACTGAAAACACTGAAATATTTGCTGGTTGATATTTTTTTTTTATTGCAGCACAGTTAAGACACACATCCTCTTAAGAATCTTAACTAAGGTATCGTAAAAATTAAGGTCTTCCGGCACAGATAAAGGATAAATAAATAGAGGTAACCTCTTTCTTTTTCTTGAATGCTGTATAGTAGTACTATAGTTATATTTGCACACATCTTATTTAACTTGTTTTTTGAGGTGGACACTGTGCAAACCAAGCCTCCAGCCACAGTGACAGGTTAAGACAATTTAAAATAAGTCAGGAGACTAATATAGGCCTGTACATCAGTGAGACAACAAGTAATTTATGTGAGAATATTTACCATTAGCTTGATTCACAATTACCCTGATATGAAAATTTATCATAGTGAATGTTTTTTATATCACTTATTGTCCCACCCTACCCGTCACAGCCTGAATACAGTGCAAAGGAGAGGTGCAGAGGTCTAGAGTTCTTTCAGACTACCCAAAATTACAATAAGCTAAAAGGCTATAACGGAATTGTGACACCAAAAAATATGCTGCCTACCCCAACTTTAAAGATGCAACATGATATACTGACTTCTTTCATTTGGTCTCTCTTTCTTCAAAGACGGCACTGTTAGGATCATTTACAATTGTCAGAAGTACGAATTTGAGAGTCAAAGCTCAAAAACATTGAGTTGTACTCATCTGAGCGATTCCAGTGAAATGAATTGATTTCTTTTCTTCCGCATTTCAATTTCACATTTCATACAAATTTTATAAATATGCTGAAAGGAGGGATTGAGGCAGAAACTAAGGATATGCTTTCAGAAATCCCTTCTTGTAAATCTATTCATAAGCTACAGTAAATCCACTTTTAATATGCAAATCTGATATATTAAAATGCTATCTCCTTTTTTGGCTTTCCTCTGTGCCTTTAATTAACACTGCCTCCACGGATGAAATCGCTGTGACAGCAACATCATGAACCTGATCCACATAATTGATAACATCTTAATGCACGACCTTTGCATATCAAAGGTCACAGCTAATTGCCACGCATAAGGTAAAGAACATATCCCATCTAATTCCTTAATTGCAACCTGGGAATGGCAATGCACCGTTCCCGGTGAAATGAAGCGATTTCATTGGATGAGTGGGCAGAACAAATCCCTGATGATAATTATCATCTGTCAAGAGCAATTAGGTGCGGTGCACTGAGAGATATGTGATTTCCTTTTTTTTTTTTTTGCATGTTGGTAGGGGTGCGTGAAGGCATCGCATTGGCTGGTTGGAAGGGCTCAGTGGCCATAACTGAGTTTCATGTTCCAAGGCTGAGGAGACTGACAGGGGGTGAAATCTGTTTGCTGATGTGATACAAGCTCCAGATCTCCAATCACTTCTAATTCTCTTTTTGGCAATTATTCACACTTTATGCAGTGCAAAGTAGACCCTTGAGAGAGTTGAACATTACTAAGCACCGTTGCTGATATGTCTAATCCCGAGTACTGTGGAGGTTTTCAATATAGTATCTTTACTAGGCTAACTGGGGCAGTCCTCCCTTAAATTATGAGAACACAAGCATTCAGCATTGGGGCCCTTGCACTTTGCACCTCCAACTGAACCCACACACACACACACACACACACACACACACACCCCTGCCTGCACACACTCGATGAACAGCGAAGCAAAAACAAAAGCCGTGACCTGCAATCCGAGCAATGCCGTGAAAATGTAAACACATACACACACAAATGTCACAGACATGATGATAAATGCATGTTCTCCTTTTCTCTTTCTCTAACAGAAACACATGCACACACGCACATCCTATACACACTCATATACACTGTAATTCACCCACACATTCACACATATGACAAAACACACATATCTATTTGTTTTATGCCTCACTCACACACTGCAAACATGCATGTATTCATGAAAAAGCCACACAATCACACACAGCATGACAAGCACATAATTCCAGGTTTAGTATGTTCACACACAAAAGCACACACACACACACGCACACGCACACACACTTAATTAAAATTGAATGCCCTCCCTTGCTCTTTATTACTCCAGCATACACACCCATGTACACAGCATGCACACACACACACACAGAGTTGAGTGTGTGAAGCCCCACCGAGCATGTGCAGTTCCTGCAGCCATCTGTCCAGCCCTCGTCCTCCCGGTAGACGACCCCCTTGACGCTGCAGGTTCTCTCACAATAGCAGCCATCCAGCCCATTCATCTTCTCCTCTGCTCTGGACAGCTGCTCACACCACCCCCCCGAAAAACACAAAAGGCAAGAAGGAGAGAAGATGAGAATCAGCCACGTTGTGTCTATATTCACAAGTAGCGAGCAGAGCTTTAAAAGCAAACCAACAGCATGACAAAAGTAAGTCATTAGACACGATTGAACCCATTTACACGCAGTCTCTTTATCACTGCAGAGAAGAATTTGACAAAAGCCAACGTCTAATGTTAATATATCACTGAATGCCTGTTGCTATGAATGGAAAGGACAAAAGCACATTAACGTGGATATTTTATGATACAGTTTGCACAATTTGCAACAGTTCCATTAAAACAGTAATTGCTGAGCTTTTTAAAAGACATGCTCCATTATTAGACTAAACATCAAATCAAGACGCATAACATCACATCATTACATTACCTTGCTGGATGTTTTTGCAAGGATATCCTGCAGTTCCATAATTTTCTGCACAAGTCCATGGAAATCATTGCAAGTCGGGCAGGCTGAGAGACCAGAAACAAGACAGAACTGTGTAATTCTGTTCAAGCAATACAAATACAAGCAATTATGATAATTTATGCTGACTGCAAATCAAAGAAGTTGTAGTCACAGAGAGGTTGTGCACATGATTCTTTCAAGAAATTGATACAATACTTAAAAAATGACATGTTTTAATATGAACCTAAAAAGGATTTAAAATTTATCAATACAAAACGAGGTGATGATGATACTATCACCTGTTACCACCGAACCCATTCACCTGGGGAATGTTCCACACAGGTGTATTCTGAGCATTCCAAAACTTCCCGGTCTTTTGTTGCAATGCAACTTGTTTGAAATTTATAGTTTGCGCAAAAATTAGAAAAAGAATCCTATGAGGTAAGACAAATATATTGTCTTTGTGCTGCTTTTAACTGATTTATGTCAAAAAGGATTATAAAATGATCACATTTGATTTTATCTTAGACACAGTGTCCCTATATTATTTACTCACAAACTTACTCTAAGACACATCAGCAGCAGCTCATTGCAGTGTCTCTATTCACTTTCTGTTTTTGTGACTGTATTCGGAGGTTTTATTTTACTTTAAAGTGCAGTAAGCAGTGTGCTGTGGCAACATTTGGATGCGTGGGGACATATATCCATGTGAAAACCGTTTTAAACCATGAAATGTTTGTGTGTCTTTCCCCTTTTTGCAGGAAGCGGTTTGTCTGCAACAAAGAGCACATCTGGATAGTTAGCATGAGCTGACACAGCCATCATGGTGGAATGGACAAAAAGAAAAGGCTGCCTACAAATTCTTGGCATAGCATAGCATCCAAAAAACATCCCTGAGTTAGCTGGTCATTTTTTTGTTAAGTTCAGTGGAGAGGTGATCATGTAACATACTGTATGCAAAGCCAATTTGCAATTCTGTTTGAGGTAACATGTATTTACAAGAGCTCTGCCCCTTAACCTTTTAAATGAACTGTATGAATTCAAAAGGA
Source organism: Naso brachycentron (assembly GCA_029874485.1). Lineage (NCBI taxonomy): Eukaryota > Metazoa > Chordata > Actinopteri > Acanthuriformes > Acanthuridae > Naso > Naso brachycentron. Next base: position 21,128,462 of record JAQFJA010000023.1, read on the forward strand.
GCTGCAGCAAGTAACTGTAATAAAGAGACATTTCTCTCCTCTACATGAGATATTGTGGAAAATCACCCTTAAAATAACTGACTGAGTATCAGCAAA
>JAQFJA010000023.1:21159833-21169988 GCA_029874485.1 Naso brachycentron
CAGATATTAGAGATTGCATGATAATGATGATGCCAATATATATGAAAAGGTAAAACATGATTCATCTAATATTACTGGGTTTTGTGGCCCTGTTATTCGGTTCTGTTTTGTGTATTAGCAGTTTTCAAATTAGGGAGGAGCAATAAAACAGCAGGTTTGTGAAGTGATCATGTGCAGCTTTTATGGCTTCTGTGTCACAACAAGTATTACAAAGTCTAGCAACAGCTTTTTAAAAATTAATTTAAACAGTAATTTCTTTGCTCAGTTAATTCCTTCAGTCTAAACTGACATTTTTAACACATTGGAAAATGTGGACAGGAACAGATGAAGATTTTAACAAACAACAAAAGATACCCGGTTAAAATGTTTCATTTGTAGTCCAAGAGTAACAACAATCAACAGACAACAAAAATTTGGACTGTTTAGAATTCATTGAAGTACTTAGCTCTATTTTTCCATGAAATCTCACATCACTGATGAGCTTGACTTTAACATGCTCCAAAGACCACATGCTCATGTAATTTACAGCCGCACGACCCCCTAGTGTGACTGTTTTGCAAAAGCTCTATTTTCTCTATACAGACTAAAAGAACAAGCCAGCTTTTTCACAAGTATTCAACATTGATATTGTTATAAAAAGGCTCCCTTTTTGACTGAGAAAAAACACCAGCCTAACATGGACAGAAGGCTGAGTCTTAGCTAAAAAAAAAAAAAAAGGTGATGTTTTAAAAGTAATAGGCTAATGTTGTACGATGGATGTATTCTTAATAGTAACATGGTTTTAGGTATGTTGATCTTTTATAGACTGTCCGTGCAGTGCAGTTGCTCCACACAGCCACTCCCATTCCCCCTGGATCCTATTGTGAATGTGTGCAGTGAGCTGGCTCATTGGGCCCTCATGGTGAATGGCCCACAGCCATTCACTCAGCATACAGAAGCTCATTAGAACTCTATAGACACACAATTGTGAGGCTCACATTAGAAACTTCCTCCTCTGGGGCACAGACACCGCACACAAAGTGCCAGTTTGCTGCTAAGCTAAGCGCATTGTCTTCTTGATTCATAGAGCTTGGCCCTCTATTCACGATATTAAGTTCGAGTGGTGGAATATCAATTGCGTGTGCAATGGGCCGCTATCTTTTTAAGAGCTTTAGTGGGGTTAAAAAAGAGAGAAAAGGGATCTCAGCCGGTCTGCAGAGTGCGAGCTTTCAACAGGGCCATTGTGAGGATTCTGAATGAAGGGACTCCTGTTTTTCCCTCCATTTCTAAAAAGAGATGGACATCAAATAAATTCACATGAACTTGCTTCAGGGTGTTTCCAAGACCTCCTGTTTAAGAATAGCCTAATTATACCTCCCTCTCCTGGAGTGCTCTATTGGAATCTGGCTAATTACGAAGTGGTGAATCTTAATGATGATACGCTCTTAGCGATGCCTTTTAAAAAGTGCACAAAGTCGCGTGAGATTGATTCTTCCAAAAATATCAGTGAACAGAGAGAAATATATGGTTTTAACAAGAATACATGCTGCTTTCCAGAGTGTTGTTAGCTTTGTTTCGCTCGTAACAACTTTTTAATACACAGCAGGTTTTTGTGTTTTGCTCAAAGGCTACTGAGTGGAAAGAAAGTGCGACAATATAAATCAATTAAACAAATATCCTCAGTGTTATCACATGAATGATACCTTCAGCACAATCAGATTCCCTCCAAATATAAACATACACAGTAAATAAGAGCTCTGTCGAACAGTTGTGGGTTCCCTTCTGTTTTCTCTCTGTGTCTTAAGAATGAATGATCCCTCCACACAAAAGTTTTGGGTTGCCATCACAGCCACAGGTTTATGTGGAGCATGTAAACACTGTCACTACACAAACGTAGATAGCGTACACACACAGTCTTGCAAACACTCATCATGTGACAGAGCGCTATGCCTTCTCCACCAGCCTGAGGAATAAAACCTCAAATTTGATTACAAGCAACCTTTGGCTCCCTGGCCATCTCACAATAGGCTGAGCTGTCTGGGCCAATTTCCATGCTCAGCATGAGGTAACTGCACGCGCAGGCTGGAGCTGCCTGCCACCCCCCTACACACACCCGCCGACCAGAGTGGATATGCCTGTTTACTGTGCCTAAACTCCGGGTCTGTCGCCCCTCTTGTTGGACTTTCTTTTATGATGTTGAGGATCATTAGTTGCAGTGTGAAAGGTTACACAAGCCTCTCACTGGTCGTGTTTGTGCCAAAATATCACACCATGTGTGATTATTTATATTTTACAGTTACAAACCCAGCATATGCTTCCATTATTTTGAAGACTGGCACTGCATAAAAATTAAGTGGTTGAGTCGGCAGTCTGTGGAGCTACACGGATCTCTCAATGCTGGCCAACAACTTCCAGAATTTCTACAGCTCTGTAAAAATAAAAATAAAAGCTTTGACTGACTGGCAAACAATAATGGTGTTATTTGCTGTTTTAACTGTCAGTCTGTAAGTATGCGCGGCTGCATCCACAGAAATATTTCATTTTACAGATTTCAAAAATAACTGTAAAAGCAGTATGTTAGAAAAGAATTCTTAGTACACAATAGCTGCGATTAAGTCAAAACCAATTCTTTTTGATCAAACTTAAATTCATAAAGATATCATTAAAGACAGTATAATGTATTATCCTTAAGAAAATTTTCCTTTAGCAGCTTCTTGAATTTTTCTCTCTTTTTTATTCCATTATTTTGTAAAAGTATTTTTATTCACACAAATGTGACCTGTTTTGGATCATTTTGCAATCAGGAAAAATCCTCACTGAGAAATCTTTTTGGAAAAAAAAACAAATCAAAAACAAAAACTGAAAAAAAGCACCTTGCAAATGAACTGCTGAGGAGTTTGTGTGAGGCACAATGGTAACCTGGAAAAAAGACAGAACTATTTACTGCTGGAGAAGACTGTTTGGTGCATGTTAAACTTTGGCCAGCAGTTCATTGTCTCTGGTGTCTATCATTTAATAGGCTAGTTGACATAATGAATGAGCTAGACCCACCTTCTGCCACTTTAGAAAGGACCCCAGCCTTATCTGAATTCAGAAGCACATTAGAGCCTCTCAGCCAATCACGACACAGCCCTGTAGCAAAGTGCAGGCCCGAAAGAGGAAGAGCAGAAAACCTTTGTTTTCCTCAGAGTTTAATGAAGTTGGCCTGGTCACTCAAGAAGGGATTAAAGGAGAATTTAGTGTCACTGAGCTGTGATTGCTGGAGAGGGAACTCAAGTGTTCGGGTCACTGTGCGAACAGGATGCTCTCAGTTCAGAGCTGCACAAGGAGAAATATGGCTGGCTCTCCTCCTGCTTTACCGGGTTTCGGGAACTCAGGAAAGAGTTTTCTTATTGACAATCTGCTGCAGTCACAGACACCGTCACCTCGGCCAGAAGGGACAGCAAGTAGATACCTGAGAGCAGCATGTGAACGTCCGAAGAGAAGCTGGGGCTCTGAGCATGGAGCCTACCAAAGCCAAGTCCACAGTCCCCAACAGGTGAAAGATTTAGGAGGACCATTTCTGCACCACACAGGTAAACAGATTTGTTTTTACAAACATCTCCATCAGTAGTCTAGATTACTAGTGTGCCAAGAGTTGCCGGGTTATGCGATTAGTTTTACGTACACGTTCACTTAATGAAAGGAATATTTCGTTTCTACAAATATTCTGTTTCTTCTTTTTAATATTCTATTTATTTTACTTGTCAAGTTTAAAACATTCTCCATTTTTAGACATAATGCCATAGGTGAAAAGTTTAACTGTGAGATTATAGAAATTCTTACACTATGTGCATCTTTCAGTGAACATAATGCATATACTTTTCTTATTGGCATGTGTATGAATTGTATAAATATAATCAGGCACACACATTATTACCAACTGAAATTTTCCTGCTTTCCTTTTGCAATATTTCTCGCTCACATTACTGTTAACTAGCATAGTAAAGAAAAAAATAATTTTAAACATAAATTAGTAATTATCTTTTTAATTGTGAAAACAGATCTGTGTTAGTCATTTTCTGCTTAATAGAGCAGTTTGAATTATTTAGGTTTTGCTTTTGGGAAATCTAATGTTTGAAATGGTTGAGTAGTTCAAAATCTATCTAAACTGCCTTATGTTTAATATGAAACATATCAAATAACAATTATTTATAAAAGAGAATGAGAAATAACAAGGACTGCAAATAATTAAAGAACAAATCTAAAATTTTAAATAAAATTACAAAACTGTGCAAATAACACTTAAATGTTAATTAACAAAACCCAATTGTTATCAGTCATTGATTTTTAAAATTAATTACTAATTCCCTCTCTTACATGTGTAGTTTTCAAAGAAAACTTTATACCAAAAACCAATTAAAAAATGCTCCTTTCATATGCATCACCGGAAACTTAGCATGACTTTAACAACTGTACAGCTTGGGAAGTCAGGACTTACAGTGCCTTGTAGATCATATCTGTCTGACCTGGTTAGTACATGAGGATAACTGCCTGTTCATATCAATCTTTGCAGGTGTACTGAGCAGTGTTTTTCTGCGCAGCCCACAGTATATGCTGGCATGCTGTGGTGGGTCCAGCCCCCCTCCTGTCTACTCCAGTGAGTGTTTTATGCCTCATCAGCAATGCCTCAGCTACTCTCTAAGCATTAGCAGCAGGGTCTCTCATGCTCTCCACAGCTAATTACTGATGCAATGCCAAAGAGCTAATTCTCCGCTCAACTCTGCACAGCTCTATTCATAACCATTCACGGCTGTTTAGGATGGGGAAGAGGGGTGGGTTTCAAGGCTTTAGGAGTCCCTGGGGCCCCCTATTTTGTACTTGCAAATACACACTTTCAGTAGCGCAAATATGCAGAGCTAATAAACATCTTGTCTTCTGTCATATTAAGATTATAATAACCAGGTGTGGATTCTTACGGCTGAATAAAGCCGATTGCTTAACAGCTTGGCACTCCATTAGCACATTAATAACTTTGGTTGTGAATCCCTAGATTGTCAAACTAAATTTTCAAATTGCACACATTTGAAAACATTCATGAAACCTTTAATTGCACCTGAAATGTTTTCCTGAGTATTTTTTCTCTGAATTATGCCTGAAATGTTTCAGATCATGTTTTTTAAGAAGTGCGTAACAGTGATTTACTGTACTCTTTAAGTTTAACTAAGATTAGCAGCTGTCTTACTTTGTATATACCACAGCAAATAGAAGTTATTAGTTGTTCCAAACTAAGATGCCTATCAAATGTTGTGGAAAACAGCACAATCAGAAAGCCCTCATCCCACACGTCCCTAAAGTCTTCTTAGTAGGCTGACACTTTCCCACAGTGCCCAGCAACACAACAATGCCATGTCTGGCCGTGACCAATTAGCACTTTCACTCCACCATCCACACGCGACCTCACCGCAATTTTTCACTGCAGCAATGAACTCCGTTTAGCACAAAAAACCTGCCCATTTCTCCACAGAAGAGGGCTGAACCAGGAACATCCCCCAGCCATTGTGTGGCTAAAGAGCTTGGTTCGCCAACCCCCCTCCTTTCTCCTGTCCTTCAACTTTCATTCCTGCCCATTGGAGACTTCTTGACTGGGACATAAAGAGTTCAATGAAAGTGACTTTTATAGACTTATTCGAGCTCATCTTCACATACAAACTGGCTTCATACCTGCAAGTGAAAAGATTTAGTGTTGGGCCAGTGAGCCATCGAGTAATGGCATTTCCATTGAACGGCTCTATTGTTGGTGTCCCCCAGGGCTCTATAGTATCCCCACTAGGGTAGACACACACGTTGCCCAGGAATGACCTGGTAATCAGCTATTTAAGTGAAAGCCATTGAGTCCCAATAGAGAAGTGAGAAGCATGTCCAAACCTGTTATGTGCTCCCCAGAGGTGGTCTATGTGCAGATTTGTCGTACAGATTAAAAAGGCAACATTGAATGGATCGGTTAAATTGTTCCACTTGACTTTTGTTGTGCGTGCACCTGTGAGTGAAGTAGCGTGGGATTGCTCCTCACAGTTCATCAAATCCCTTTTCTCAGTTGAAGTTGCTTTCTATTCTCTTTAGTCACCCCAGTTTGTTAAATTGGACAAATGGGGAAAAAAGAAATCATAAGTGAATGATAAAGTAAGTGTGACAAAAACAGGCCATGATCTGGGATTGAAAAGATAGGAAATCTGGCATGGCTGGTAAAATGTACATATTCATTGTGGACTCAATTGGATTTTGTGCCTTTATATGACGATACAAAGCGAGTCTAACCAATGAATTACTCATCTCCCCTAGTACATCCCTACCTTTTTACAATTTTACATTTTACAATTGTGTCTACGGCCCACCAATAACAACAAGTAATCGATGTGGTTATTTAATTTTGTTATTTTCGTTACAGAGGGAGCAAATATTCGAATGTGGACTGCTGATATAAGTCCTAAATCTCGAAGAGGAATTCTGAGGAGGGCCGTATTCTCTGAAGAACAAAGAAAGGAGCTGGAGAGAACTTTTCGGAGACAGAAATACATCAGCAAGACAGACCGGAACAAACTGGCAGCAGATCTCAGTCTCAAAGAATCACAGGTAATTGAGCAAGAATTTCCAATTTTTTGCCTGTATAGTCTTTGATGCTAAGACATTGAGCAGAATAAATTAAATGTGGACATCTTGTATGTTAATCCGTCTTCATCAACTGCAACTGCTACCCTTGATGAACAAACCCTTAATTCAAGACTAACCCAAATTCTCATCAGCTGGAAATGAGCAAAACCAAGATGAATATTGGCTTAAAAATGGAGTCAACAACCATTTTAGCAGCTCTGAGGGGCTGCAAGCTGAATGCTAACATCATAATGCCAACATGCTCACACTGATAATGGTAACATCCTGATAGGCAGGCATATGTAATGTCCAATGCATATACAGTGTATATACCACATTTCATGGCAATTCATCCATTAGTTTAGACATTTCTTTTGAAACTACAAATGTGAACCTCAAGGCGATGCTAAAAGAATAGGCAAACAATCCTGTATACCACTGGATATGTGACAAAACTTTGACCATCTGGGGGCACAAGAGGTAAAGTCATAAGGATTCGACCTTCAAACACCTTTTTTTTTTTGAACAAGCGTCCATTATGATCTAATTTAACACTGACTGACCAAGGTGGTGGACACAGAAATAGACACAGTCATTCCTAGAGCTAAAGTGCTAGCATCGCTAGAAAGAAGAATGGACGACACAAATTTAACTAAATGCTTCTCCATTTTCCTGCTGCTTTAGGTGAAGATCTGGTTCCAGAACCGACGAATGAAGTGGAGGAACTGTAAGGAGAAGGAAGTTCATAACACTCGCTCCCCAATGGACGAACTAATGGCCCAAGGTCTCGCTCAGGAAGAGGAGGAACCATCACAGAATCACCCTGATGCAAAAACGAGATCACCACCACCACCACCACCACAGAGGAGTGTCAAGGACACATGAGAGGCTGGAATGAGTAAAAAAAACAAAAACCCTAATGACTTTCTCCAATTCCCAAAAATCTGAAAAAGGCTACAGAACTGTGTGGACGGAATGCATAATGTCTGTAAGGACTAACACTGATACTATTAACTTCTCATTGCAAGACAAATGTAAGTAGGTTCAGCTGCTCAGTCAATCATCTAATTGCATTTCACTGGCTTCAGTAAGCAATTCATTGGTACACTGACACTACTTTCCAAGAAAAATTCTCCCTATTTTATCGTAATTGCAATCAGCTAAAGGCAGAAATGAGTCACTTCATTTAATGTCTTAGACCATTTTTGATTTGTTCACGTTTTGGTCAGCTTTACACTAAAACTCTCCTCACAATGCAAAACCTTTTGAAGTCTAATTTTACTTGATATATTTTGTAAATATCTTTTCCCATTATGTTGAATGCATAGATTACCTGTAAATAAAGCAGTTGAATAAATCCTAATGTCTACATGGCTTATTTTTACTTACTAAGTTTATGCCTGGTCTTGGAAAACGTTTCTACATGCGTCTCATCGCAAGTGATCACTGGTGACCAGATCTCACTTTCCCATTCTATATTCAAATAAACATGTGTGTCACTAACAGTAGTAGCCAACATGCTGGGACAAATGGATGCAGTTTTTTACCGAAAGAAAGGAATAACATAATGCAAGCATCTCCTAAATTTACATGATTTGTCAGGAACAAGGATTGTAAAGTTTCATCTAACCACAAAACCCACAAAATCACACAAATTTCAAAGGGAGTTTATGGACTTTCTCCATGTTAACAAAAAGGTCACCTACAAGGCCAAAACACACGTTAATGCCAAGTGTAAATGGGGCCAGTAAGGCAAAGCCATTTAAATATTAATGAAGAAGCCTCTTAACACCATCTACAACTTCTATAAATATGTGAAGATTGTGCTCCAATTAACAAGGAAAAGAACAAAAAGGATGATCAAGCATTACATACGTTTTATTTTTTTAACCTTTTCTTGCGCAGTGCTCAAAAGTAAAAATATTTACAATAATTTTTCATGACGCACACAAATCTTCAACAATGCAAACATGAAATGTATTTCAAAGGAGACAGTAAAAAAATGATGCGTTATACTTAAATAAGAGACAAAAACAGTTTCTCAGCAGCCAAAAGTTAAAAACACACACTGGACTGTTTCTCTATCACTATTAACACTCAAGTGCTGGGAGGGTTGTGCATTTCAAAATACGAAGATAATTCTTGACCTTACTGGAATCTCTGCGGAAGCAGTAAAGTATGTCATGATGGTCAATTGAGGAAAGTTCTCCTTGTTTGTAGAGAGAAAATGCAGTAGAGGGGGCCCAACTCTCAGGAGAGCCATAACCAATGGTGTTATCAAGCACTCCCATGACCTTCATCTGTGGTGGATGGAAGAAGTATTGATGGTGTACAATTAATTTTTCAAGGAATGCATGAAGACACATGTCATATGCCACAGAAAAAAAACAACACATGAATATTGTGAAAAGTGTGTGACATATAGTGATGTATTCCAACTACACTGTTATGTTGCAAATAACTAAGTGAATTCAGACATCATGATAAACACAATGACTGTTAGATATGACCACACAACACATCTACAAGCTCAGCAACCATGCGTGAATTCTTACCTTTTTAACCATTTTTGCCACTCCATCTCTCAGCTCACGCACCATGTCACTCAACTCCAGTGCCTTATTGGAGTTGTAGTGGTTAAAATCTTGATTCTGATCCTGAGACATGCTCTGGTAGAGTTGTGACAGGGGGTCGCCCCAGGCCCCCAGCAGCCTCAGGATCACCCCTGTCAGCTGTTCTCTCTGCACAAGAAAAAAATTCTTAAATACTTTCAAGGTAAAGCAAAAACATTCTTTACATTTTGTCTGAGATGACTGCAATGACAGCAGTTTGTGCATTAGTAGCTAAAACCATACATCAAATTTATAAAATGGTTGCTCACCCCTAGTCTTTGGGCATTTTCCTTATCATCTGGTGTTAGTATGCCGTACGTGTGGCACTTCCGTTTTCCTATGACGTTCTTGCTGGGAAAGAAATATTGCTCCTGCAAGGAACAACACACATATCAAACAAAGTGATATAAGAGCTTGAAACATGGCCATTCGAAAGAGTGATAGATGACAGATGAATGGGGGTCGAAGTGTGATGGATGATGATGGATGATCAATGTCAGAGCTGAAAAAAAGGACTTACGAATTCAGAGTGCAGATCACTTGAGATGCCATGCAGTCTGGATGACTGCTGTATGACCTTGTCAAAGAAATCGGAGAGGGAAGGAATATGGCATCCAGCCTGTCCATAGGCACAGATAGAGGCAGTGCCAATCCTCATGGGAAGCTCCAGGTATAACAGCATTACAACAGCAAACCAAACTGAAGGGAAAAATCATTTAGTCACTAAAAAACACAACATAACATATGAATAAAGCTAATCTAAGCTCTTTCTTTCCATCTTACCTTTTCTCATGGTTCCTTTCTTGCAGTGGAGCACTGGATGACGAGAAGAGCTCTTTTCCCACCGGAGCTACTTTTACAGAAGCTTACTCATATAGTGATGACGTTGCTGATTAAACAAATGGCTTTTTTCAAGATAAATTCATATTGCGTG